>JABYPW010001427.1:0-15407 GCA_016880775.1 Phymatotrichopsis omnivora
CAACTGTTGGATGTGATTTTATGACAGACGGCCAAATGATTGTTTGACTATTCCATTACAAAGCTGCACGACATCCACTATCTAATTTCTTGGCGCCCGTACAATTAAATCCAGATTTTACATGTAAAACTCGAATCTCCTATTTCAATTGTTCGAAATGCTGCAGTTTTTAATGTCAACAAGCCTCGCTTCAACGCGTGCAAAGCGACGCACTCAGCAAACTCACGGCTCTTAAAAAGGGCTTCTTGCAATCAGGAAAACTAAAGGAAGAAGTCGGGTGCGCCTTTCAGAGTCAAACAAATTCTTCGAATATTGAAGGTCCAGCATTGTCGGGAGTGCTTCTTAGAGACGTCTAATGTGGTCTACTTGATGGCGCTCAGTAATTATATAGCATTTCTTCTTGTTTATCTTAGCATTACAGTCCTCTACTAATTTCAAAACGTTATCCTACCGGCGATGATGAATAAAGTGACCAAGTTGGTCCTATGGGAAAGTCTCTGCATAATTCCATCCTAACTAGTAAAAATTATCGGAAGTGGGTAAGATATTGCGACAAAAAAAGGTGCATGTATATTTCCAAAAAATTTCACGAGATAAGATAATGGCACTTTTTTTTTTTTTTCTTTTGCAGTGAGCTATATTCTTATTTGGTTGCGTGATTGTCGATCCTTAAACTTGCGGCACTTTGACCATTTCAAATTGTCCCACATATTGTTTAACCAGTGGCATGCAGCATTACCTATCCTAAAAATGTCATCCTAGCAGTTCCAGTCCCGAGCATCGACGGAAGTGTTGGAATTACCAGTAGCATTGCTGTACCTTGAAGAAATTTTTGAGAATGGGTGCTAGTGCATGTTTTAATAAAAACAATGGGTGTTTCCGCTCGGTAGAAAGTCTATAGTTCTGGAGTTTTTTTTTTTTTTTTTTCCTAGAGGGGGGCTAGTGAATCACCGATCATCACTCTAAAACATAATATTATCTATCTTTACGGATAAACACGTCACCGAACATCGGTGGCATGCATGAACGATCTTTTTGATTTCACATACATTAAGCCTCTGTACTACTGGTATTGGCCTGAGTGGCATCAAATTCATCGCATTGACATCATTCATATCTATTTTTGAAGAAAGAGGCCGACTTATACTTCTTATAATAAACCTTTTCACGACGCAAACCGAATGGTGCTGTTACCTTTGAAAACGGATAAAGCTATCTAAACTTATAACTATTGGGAAGATTTCTAGCCCCTATCCCTTTCTTCGATTGTATTAACCCGGTAAAAGTTGCAGCATTCCAAAGTTGAAACAGTGGCTTACCCTTAACCCAAGTTGAATAACTAACGGCTATATATACATTGATCTGGAGCAATGTGAGAGGATGACGTTTGCGGGAGGCGCCATGTTCAACAGAGTAATTTTTAGGTATTGTGTTACGGCTACATGCACATAAGAGTTCTGGAGAACGTAAATATTTCGCTTGCTGTACAATCCTTAATGAACACGACAAAGGCATTCGTTTGCAAAACTTGGGCAATGTTGTGTGGCTGAAACTAGGGGTTAGGGGAGAATGGTGAAAACACGAGACAAACTCCCCTCCGCCATCATGCCTCCCCTTTCTTTTATTCCAGCTTTCACCTTGATTTCACAAACTTCAAACCACCTCGTGTATATCCCTCATCCCCGGAACATTACTATGGAGTTCGCAGATTCACACTTTTATCTAGAAATACGCACCGTGCCCTCTTAACCCTCATGACCGCTGATCTTTGCTCGTATAAGACTCAGAGTACATAAAATTGCACTGCCGGTAAACTTGTGTGACGTACAGGGGTCCATCCCCTCTGCGACTTACTCTATAGCGAAAGAAAGCTTCCGTTCTGGACGGTGTTCAGGCAGCCATGCAGAGATGTCTCTGGCCAACAATCGGCTTAGCCTGATATTTTTCTCCGATTACATGTTGGATGCAAAGACTTTTGGTCTTACCCAGGGTGGATGGAAGTACATACATAAGCACGAGTGGCAGTGTTACTTTTGAGTAAGGCTGAGAAGTGCGAATCTCTCCGGCATATATAAGTAACAGTGTCAGTGGTCAGTCCCGCTGTTCAATTTTGAGCGAGTACACGAATTTTTATAACAAAACAAGATCGAATTGAAGGTTTGTGGTTCTGCGAATATATGAACATGAAGCTGACATTGGTGGGGGAATAGGGAAGAAGAGAAAAAAAAAAAAAAAAAAAAAAAAAAAAAAAAAAAAAAAAAAAAAAAAAAAAAAATCAATTCATGAAACGAGCAAAGAAAATTTTGTTTTTTCGGGGGAGGAAAGAAAAGAAAAGGAAAAAAAATAGGTACAAGAACTTCGAATACCGTCGGATGAGCGTTAATAGCGAAATAGCAATCAAAACCCATCGCCAATAAGGATAAACAGAGAAGGAGTTTTTTTTTTTTTTACTGGCGAATGTCCAGGAAACCCAAAAATCGATAAAAAGAAAAAGAAAAAGAAGTTTCCAAAACCAATGGTTGGAACCCATTGCGGAGATAAATGATTGCTCGACAATCTTCAACTTGAATGAATAACCCGATTTTTTTTTTTTTTTTCTTTTTTTTCCGAAAACGCCGTATTCATATTTCGAGACCATTTTAATCAAAACCGTCCTATTGCATAATTCACGGCCTAGGTAAACCGCCCTCCACGCTCCCCACGAGTCCTCCGGCCATTAATCTGGATTTCGGCCCTAGCAACATTGCGTCCCAGCTCTCGTGCACCGAGGTCGTCACTCTCGTCCCAATGTGATGGGTATATGACACGAGCTGTGTCCATCGATCTAGGAGTATTTTCCAACTGCTCCCTCCTACGGTTTCCTGAATATCTAATCTGACGCGACGGGGGTCTGAGATTTGGTACTCTGTCGGATGTCATCCAGGAAATAATACCGTTATCCCGGAGATGGCTCAGAAAGCATTGGTCAGGTTGAATCTCGATGCGATATGAATCTTGCTTATGATGGACGTGAAAAACATGGAAGAGGTATTTTTCCCAGTTCTCCAATTTATCCTTTCCATCGAACTTCGCGCCGCAAATGCTGCAGGTATTGGAAGACGGGGGATCGATGGCGTTGAGGTGAGAGCTGCAATGGCGTTGCCATTCTTTCCATTCATCCAGGCTGAACCGTTGGGGACAGTTGTCGAACCAAAAAATACAGGGAAAAGTATTTTCTCGGTCACTTTGACGGTTCAGTGGAAGGATCGGATGAATAGGGCTGATTTGATTTGTGAGCAGTTCACCGTTGTCACCCGAGCGCAGTTCGTACATGGTGGGAAGATACGTCGTATAAATGCTAGACGCTGTTGAGGAGGACGCATTGCTGCACAAAGCCGGCGCGGCTTGAAGGCTTTCGTCAGTATCGGCCGTTGACATGTCGCTAGTCTCCCCCACTGTTGAGTCGTCTTTTTTCTGAGTATGGTGTCGGGCCATCACCGTCGACGATGGCCGGTGCATTTGACGACCATGGAAAGGCTGTGGAGGCCCATAAACACTGTCCGACAAAGGAGCAATAGGTTGGCCCATCATTCGCTCGAGGGGTTCGTCGTTCGCAAAGAAGTTCCAGAGAGGACCGCCTTCATGATAAGGCCGGTGTTCGGGGACAAGGCGCAACCCTGCGGCGGAACAGTTGTCAAACGCACAGTTCGTGGAAAACGCAAGACTCGGGATTTCTGCAACCAATCGACATGGGTTGAGGGTTAGGGTTATCGAAACTCACAGGAAGATTGCGAACTTAGTGAGGCAACCGAGTTGCGCCTCGCCACCGTTTGGGTGGTTTGTACGGGATTGGCCATGATTTTGGAGGGCACGTGAGGCCTGCTTGTTTCTGGGGAAGTATAAACGGAGAAAATGATATGTTTATACCAAACAACCGCTCTGACTTAATTTTTTCTTCCAAATTTACAGCTTCGTGGCGTAGGAATTTATTATGGAGGCTCTAGAATGAGGCTCAACAAGCACCGGCTGCAATTGGCCGAAATAAATTGGGTACATACACTGCGGTCACCGATGTCCTCCACACACGGGAGCGGCGCGAAAAACAAGTTTTCGGAAATTCTATACGGAATGTATGTTTAACGCGGGTGCATTGCATAAAATGAGAGCGCGGGGGTTAACATTACACTGTGCGGTAGACACCATCAGTGAGTGCATCGACTGCGGGGTTGGCGACGGGGACAACGTGGCCAAGGGTCTTTGGGGTTTACGCAAAGACGGTCATTGTTACAGGGGTCGATCTTTCGTTTACGATGTGTAGAACGGGGGAGGTGGAAAATTATGCATTCAGATCTGGGCCTAACTTCTCGAAATTGAGTGCGTTGAAGGAATCCAGGGGGTCGGGGGGGGCAGAGGATGAGGTTGTGGAGGTGGAGCTGAAAGGAATGGTGAAGCAAAGCGACAAAGGGGAGAGAGCGGTTGCAATACATGCTGGATAGGTCTGGTGGTCTTTGCGACTGCATTGAGCATTTCCGGCGCTGCTCAATCAGCTTTCTTTGCTGCATTTCTCCATATAGCCGTGGCTGTCGACATGCCACTTCCAAGAACTTGTGCGTATGTGCGCGCTGTTTCTTTCGGACCAACAACCATTACACACCCGCAGCACAAAATCCGAATCGAACGCGCATGATTTTCGCGGTCGAACTTGCGGAGTGAGCCATCGCTGCATTGCTATATAATGTTGTTGTCGAAGTGAGAAAACGAGGAGTGGATAGGAAGACGCGAGCATTGGGCCATGTGCTTTTTCCAAAGCGTGGAAGGAACCTTCGACATGTCTTGGGTGGCAATGCATCGGCCGTAGCGACCGTCCCTCGAGTTCCATGGCTTCATTGAACATATTCCAACTTCGTGGAAATGTAGCGTGGGATGGAGTATACGAACCGGGTATCGATTGTCAAGAATGAGCTTTGCGGTGCGGTATGTACCAAGTACATATATACACGTACGCATGGAAGTAAGAAGCGCATGAGGGTTGAATTGAGACCTGTGCTAGCAAGCGAATTGATTGTTGATCGCGGTTGGCGGGGATTCGCACTAAAACAAAAAAATAAAAGGCATGCCATTCTGTGGTCCGAGCTTGAAATTGGCCCGGCGCGTTGTGCTCCGTGTAATATCAACTCACGCTTCAGACCCTCAATAAACTCTCCTCGCACCGTACAGGTCGAGGACTTTGGATGGGTTGAGGTCCGAAGAAACGTCCAACGAAAAATTTCTACGTCAGCGGAGAAGGATTAGAAAGTCCTCGGTATACCTGTGTAAGGCTCCCCGAGCTTCATGAGAGATGACAACACAATTGACAGGAGTCAGTATTCATTTAGTTTAATAATCGGATGAGATATGACCAATTCTTCCATCCTTTATATGTAAGATAAGTATCCACCTGTCTCGCGGCGCAGCTCCGTGTGCACACCCATCATCGAGGTTGCTAATCCCTTCTTTTTTGTTGAGGCTGAATTCTGGGCTTGGCGCAAGCTTGTTTGGAATCTTTCCTTTTTTCGAAACAGGGCCGCTAGCAACCGCAGCAAAAGAAAACAAAAAAATCTCAGGTGGCTCGAGCCGATAAGAAATCTCAAACGCCGGTTTCAATGAAGTTCCATTGTCCATACATGTAGTATATTATTCAGTGGTTTTCTGGTCGGATTACCTCTCTTGGTACATACTGCATACATATGTATGTATCGACCTTGCACTGCATGGTATGATAGACATTTTTCACCATACCTTGCGACAGGATTTTCCATTCGATCGTGTACGACCAATAAGCGGCTCGGCGGGCTGCGGCCGGATCGCTAAACCGATAAGATGCGCGGTGAAACAGAGAATACTACTCCGCGAGTTTACAAGGGTTTGCACTGGAAGTGCCTTTCTCATTATAAAAGTTCAACGAAGATCAAATTTAGACCAGTGAGGGTATCTCCTTACGGAACTCGCTTATGATGCGTTTTTATGGGTTTCTATCCATTGGTTGCGAAAGATCTGGAGTGGGGCAGAGAGATGCTCTGGTACTAACCATGTACTAGCACGCTTGTATTCTTCACAGACAGCCCAGGCCGTTATCGATAAGTAATATAACGATAAGTAATATAACGATAAGCAATATAAATAGCTGGATAGTCAACTCGAGAGGTTTGTGGCTTTTTGGAAGTTGCAAATTTTTTTATCGCCGGAAATTTTCCTGGACATGTATTACCCATTTTACTAGTTCGTGTGTTCTCGCCACGAAGTCCATAAGGCTAAAAGCCTTGAGGGGGGGGAGAAGTGTGGATGAAGTGCACAACAGCTGGCACGTGTACGTGCAATTGTATGCGCTTACAGCATTACAATTATACCAGACGAGATGGGGTAGCACAGGAGAAGTTAAAAGCTGCACCTTCATTAACCCGAACCCGAAAGCGAAAGGCTGCCGAAAGCGAGTACATGTATATACTTTACGCAAACTTTACTATACCTGAACGCAAGCGCGGTTTCACGGTTATGCACAATGAAGTACGAGGAGCGTTGTTGCACATACAAAGCGGGCCAACAAAGAAGATATTGATGGTGACATGGGTGCTGGAAATATAATTGCCGAGCTTCCCTCCCTGCCATCCCCACAAACTTGGCAGAAAACCGGAATTGATAGGATATTAATTGGGATGTTCACCAGGGCCTGGTGGTGGGTTCTCGGTGGTTGACGACAGTGTTTCTGGCCCTTCGTGTTTCTACCTCTATCAGTGGTATCTGTACTTCGGGACTAGCTATCGATGTAGGAAGGAGCCTACTCAACACTTGCTATGGGCGAGCAGACGTGTGCGGACATGCACAATAGTGGGAAGGGTTGTACAACCAAATGGCGCGAGTGGGGGTGCCATTGCGAAAGCCGAAGATGGCGGAATCATATCTCAGTAATTTGAGGGACAGTAGTGTATAAATACCACACATTTTCCTTCGATTTTATTGCTGATAAGGTACTATGTACTACGCCACTGCAAGTCAAAACTTCCCCGCAAACTTATCCCGCAAACTGAATTAGAGCGCACAACTTTATTTCTTCCTCGCTCAACGTTATATAGCTTCCCCCCCCCTTTTTTTTTTTTTTTTCGCACGAACTCAGTATGAACCAAGACGATGTTGTCTCGGTGAGGCATGATTCGGTGAAGAATAACCACGATGACAAGATATATGAGTCTGGAGTGGCCCGGGGCGAAGATACCGCCGCAGCGTTATTCAATGAAGCCGAAGGAGCCGGGGAACAAGAGATTGACCTGAAAGAGGAGAGAAAACTCATTTGGAAGATCGATCTTAGGATTCTGCCATAGTACGTCGAGACCTAATACAGTAGACTCTCGTTATAAGAATATTTATTACAAGAATATTTTTAAGGCAAGAGGCCTTGCTAGTACCGGTTTGGTAACGACCCGATCCTGGTCGTTCCTAATATGGTTAAGCAGCTCTCTTTTTAGCAATGTTCTTGATAATTTTCTGGCCCTGACCCTATTTTATAACGAGAGCCTACTTGTACTCCGATATCCTAGTATATTTTTTTTGCTTTTTCTTGATAAGATCGAGAGGGCTAACCGCGTTGGCGGGGTTCACAAGCTTGGCTGTGTGCTATTGTTTCTTCTATATCGATGTGAGCATTCGACTCTAACACTGCTATCCTACAATATTACTTGCTAATAAATTTTCAATTTAACTACGATAATTTAGAAAACGACACTATCCTACGCGGCAATTTTTGGTATTCGGGAAGACCTGAATCTGCACGGCGAGCAGTATAATTGGCTAAGTTCAGTATTTTATTTCGGATTCTTAGCATGGGCATTCCCGACGAACATTTTGCTCCAGAGACTACCGGTACGATATGCGATTTCACCTCTTTCGTGTATTGGAGTAAATCCGAAACTAATATCGCGAGCGCCTAGGTCGGGAAATATCTCGGCTTCAACATATTCCTTTGGGGCGTCTTTCTCAGTACGTCTCCCCGAACTCCTCGTCTCTTGCCTCTGAGCTAACAAACCCGCAGTGATTCAAGCGGCATGCAAAAACTTCGCGCAACTTATGGTGCTGAGATTTCTCGGAGGTGCTGCGGAAGCATGCTCGGACCCAGCTTTCATGTTGATTACTTCCATGTGGTGTATGTGCTTCTAACCTCTCCTTTTTAATGCGTTCTGGAGAAACCACATATTGGTTTGGGAAAATACTAAATGGGATAAGATACCCGCCGAGAGCAACCGATTCGTATCGGTCTCTGGTACACTGCGAACGGTCTTGGAATTGCCGGTGGTGGACTTCTGGGATACGCGATTGGGCATATTGGGGGATCATTGCCATCGTGGAAATATGAATTCCTTGTTATCGGGTTTGTCACCCACATTCCTCAAATTTAATCTTAAATTCGCTGTCATACTAATGCCGGTAGGCGCAATTTAGAGCACTCTGTACCGTGTGGGGTATCATCATGTTCTGTTTTCTTCCCGACTCCCCCGTTTCCGCTTCATTCCTCAGCCACTCGCAACGTCGAAGGGTAATCGAGCGCCTAAAGAACAATCAAACCGGTATCGAAAATAAAACATTCAAATGGTATCAAGTGAAGGAGGCGTTTTTGGATTACAAGTTGTACTTGTTCTTCCTCATCGCGTTCTTCGCGAACATCCCCAACGGGGGAACCAGTAACTTTGGTATATCCTCAATGTCTCATATTGCAGAGACTGCGAAAGAAAGCGGTTAACCTGAACGCAATTTCTAGGGACTTTGATTATTAAGGGCTTCAACTTTTCTACCTGTAAGCTTCCATTTACCCTTGAAGAAGAATGGCGATGTACTAACAATTGCTCAATCAGTGGTGACAACCCTCCTTCAGGTCCCTTACGGAGTTCTGATCGCGATTTCGATTCTCTTTTGCGTTTACCTAAACGATAAATTGCCACCTAATAGTCGTTGCTATATGAATGTGTTGTTTTTGATTCCGACTGTTGCGGGCTCCCTTGGTTTGATGCTTGTGCCGTCTGATAATCATATTGCGCGGTTATGGTGTTACTACGTCTGTCAACCGAGCCCGGCGAAGAGTGGTGGAGAGCAAGTGATAAAGCTAACGATTGTGAGGATAGTTGACGGGCCTGTCTAATGCGGGGTTTGTGTTGACTTTATCATTGCAAATTGGAAATACTGCCGGGTAGGTTTCCACTCCCTTCCCCCACAATACCTATCCTACTTTTGAGGGAAAGATATTTTTTATAGCTAGAGCTCACAATGAATAGACACACAAAGAAGGTTGTAACCAGCGCCGTTCTTTTCCTCGGATACTGTGGCGGCAACATCGTCGGTCCCTTCTTTTATCTGTCCTCTCAAAGGTACCACCAACCTTCTCCTTTCATCCCCTTACTTGATAATCTCTTCTGAAACCCTGCTAACTCCGAGCAAAGTCCAACCTACCAGCTGGGAATAGGGTCAATAGTAGTCAGTCGTTTCTTGGAAATAGCAGGGATCCTGACCCTCCGATCACTTCTAAGTCTGGAAAATAAGAGGCGGGATAAACTCCAGCAGGGAAAAGAACGAAATCTTGCGGAGACAGCGTTCAAAGATTTGACGGATCGGGAGAACGTATGGAACTCTTTTTTTTTTTTTTTTTTTTTTTTTTTTTTCCCCTTCGGTTTATGGGTTTGGTTCAGGTGGCTAATATCAGAGAACGAATAGATGAATTTTAGATACATTTACTGAGAATCGGATGGAAAGTACGGAACGGGATACCCCATTACCTTCGGTTTGCATATGTGTGTAACCATAAAAAGAAATGCTGAGTATACTGCAAAATACGATGACTTTATGAAGCATGATAACCGTAAAAAATGCCGATACGACCATTAAATGACACGCCCAACACCATTGGGTATCATTGGGGTTGAAACGGATGTATGGAGAAGGGCCGGCGCTATGGCCTATTGGAATATTATATAGTACATGTACATATAAAGTAAATACATGTATAAGATAATATTGGAACAAGCAGGATAGACAAGATATTGACATCAAAATATTGCAACATCTGAAGCACTACCTAGCTAACATAGCCTTTTGAAACAGAATGAATGCTCATATTATCCATTGGGTTCAATTAAAAAGAATTCAGTCCCGATTTACCAACCTCACCCTCCTTCTCCAACAGCAACTTTACCACACCCTCATGCCTCTGACTTACCGCGATACATAGTGGTGCCATGCTTTACTTGTCTTTGCAGTTCAATTCCACACCCTCTTCCTCCAACAGAGTCTCAATTATGGCCTCATGCTCCATCATCGCCGCGGCATGTAGTGGTGTGGACTCGCAGGTATTTAGTACCCTAAAATCATCGTTACTTCTTGTGGAATATTGAAAGATGCCCCACAATCAACGGTAACATATTGTCCACAATGTTAGGCTTTCTCTCCTCATCCGGCGATTGGAAAGATAATTGCCTAAGGAAGCCGCCTGCAGCCATTTACAGATGCTGGGGAAGGTCTGAAAAACATATTTTGCAACTCTGTTAGGATATTGCTTCCATTGCCGGATAATCGAACGTGTTCGGCCTCGTCCCCCATCACGCAGTTCCTGAGGCATAGTTGTTCAAGATATCGTTTTCGGTTTTGACATGGTTCTTAGAGCAGAGCAATGTGAGGCTAACCTCCGCCGCCACCATGTGAGCCTCGCTCGTGTTTAATTTTTCTGCAGAAAACTCGGTCACGGAAAAGTGCGCAGAACGAAATACCCTCTATCTAGACCCACAAAACCCTAACCCACACCTAACCGAAGTACCGTTATGTAATGAAACTCGTTGACGGTAAGCACTTGAATGCGACGGATACGTACATACATTCGCCTACGCGGTAAGCGTGTCTATGCTTCAGTTCAGGTTTAGCTGAACCCCTTAGCAATTCTTTTTCTGCAATACACCTCTCGCCTTACTCAATAACGAATAACTCAATGCCGCTGGAGTTATCACGGGGATCAGGTATAAATGTTCGGTACATCGTCAAGTTTAAGCGCAATGTCGTCGTCATCCCAACTTGTAACAAAAACTTTGAATTCTCAGTCGATAAACATAAGATGCACTCTAATGCAGCCAAAAGGTTCTCCCCTGTCTCTCCATTGCATTCATCGAGTGCATCGATTATAATAGTGATAGTCTGTTCAAGACTTCCCACCACTTGCAAAATCAATTCTTTGCTTTCTTCCAGCTATAACTTCCCAGAGGGAATTCACTTCTTATGTCTCCGATAATTCAATATCACGGGTCTTAGTAAAAAAATCTTGGGGTATGCAACGGATAGCCGTTTGACAGTGATTATCAAAATTTACCCAGTGTCTCGTCTGTCCTCTCTGTGTTTGCAATGGAAATGGTGAGACCGTGATCGGCCAACTTCGCGCTCTCAAGCTGATCCATAATGAAGGGAACTAAGGCCGAGATATTAGCGCAATGATACGACGATTTGATAGGGATTGCAAGCGCAAGTGTAGTTTTTCCCGCTTCAGTTGATTCCTTGTTTCAACTTCAGCTCCGCTTATCTGCAAACCGGAAAATAATAACAATAAATATGTATTGTCTGCTTGCGAGCTAACTTACAATGTAGCCCCAAAGTATAGATGGCAACACAGACTTTTGCCATTCAGCAAATTTTTTTTTTCTTGAGTAGCCAGTTTCCAGTTCCTGACCGGTGGTTCGACTTAATAAACTTGTGTCATTTGTAAGTAACTTCCGACAGCCTTCTCAAAATTTTAGAGCGTTCCTCATCTGTAGCAATTAGCGAATATCGGAATGAAACATTGTTTTGGCTTATATACCGTGACTGGAACATTTTTTTGCTTTCATGACTGCTTTGGCTTGAGCTACAAAAACCAGCAATCTATCGGAAACTTTCATTGATTATTAAATTCAATACATTAGTAACGAAAACCCTTATCGACAGCCGTTGAGGCTCCATTTTCCGCGCTCTGATCCAGCTCCTTGAGTCCCTCCATGAAGGTGTGAATATCGGCGGTGTATGAGCAATATCATTGACACATCGAACTTGGCAAATATTAGCTTTGTCTGGCGCAGGCGATAGATCTACATACATATGGGAAAGGTCATACGTACTGTATCTGGCTAAAGTAGCACTTTGAATGCCACAGATACACCAATGTAGCATATAGACCTGGTAAAGAGTCCATCCACCTTTGCCGTAAAGGCTCTCGTAGATTCCGCAGCGGCCCAAAATTCGGGATACGTAACCGGATCCGACATGAACCATATTATTGTTTCCATATCGTTCGCCGCAACCTGGTACTTTACGATTATTTCCTGGTTCGAAATAAACGCGATATAATGTGCTCGGATACCTACTGCCAAAAGAAATCGAAACGTCCACAATACTTCTGGCGCTGGTTGCACACTATGCTGGATGGCAGTGCCGCCGATGGCCACGAATTCACCCAAATTTGTAGGGATCCTGTCCGCTATGTCACTCAGCAATACCTCTTCTTCATCAAGTTTCCGATACTTCTATCACTTTTCTTCGCATTCTCCCCACCTCGCTTTGGTTGCTTTCAACGTTTGCAAGCGTGCCGCACTCGTCAGGATCATCAAAAATTCAAAATTCAATTCTTCTGGCTTCGGTTCCTTAATGACTCTCTCCTATAGTAACTTTGAAAGACTACATTCATTCCCAGTCAGCCGTAGGCTGCCAAATTTCAGGATTAAGAGAATTTTGGCATACATAGGGGTGCCAACTGTTGCTGATCTAGATTACTTACCACATCGCCTTCTCCCCAAAGAGTCATTGCTGAAGATGGAGGGCTATTCTCTGCAGCAGAGACACATCGCTGATGCACATTTTGTACGGGCGAAAGAGAAGTTGAGGGTAGATCAGGTGAGGAAGCGGATTAGGGTTACGGCCTGGGGGACACCCGACATTCATTTTGCTTATGTAACATCATACAATTATCCCTGTTACTCACTTTTCCTTGGCGCCAAGGGAATAAATTTGTGTGGAGGCTTGGCAAAAAGTTCATTTTGACCATAATCGACATTCATTCTGCCCCACACAAAAAGTGGCTGGACATTTTCCCTTTTAGTTCAACGAGGAAAAATTTTAAATTTTGAAAACGTAGAATGAAAGGGGAGAGGCGAAAGAGACGTTGTTTGATGTAAAAATTTTTATTCAACGTTGTTGTCGGTTGCTGAAAAGGCTAGAAGTTGGGAGTCAAAATTGGTGGTACACTACCCTGGCTAAAGGTGTCCCCCACCATAGCCGTCGGTTGGCGGAGCTGGGCTTGGTAGAGGATGGGATGTCATAGGGGAGAAGGAGCTAGGGTTTACGTATAAGAAAGTCTTTGCACTTTTCCCTTGAGTTTCTCCTTCATGAACGATGTATATTTGGGTATGATGGGAAAGGATAACGTCGTAAATTAGATGGTAGACGGAAGAAACTTCGTAAGAAGCAGAGGCTTACAGACGTTGAATGTGCGGCGTAATAGAGAATACGTACATACAACATGCAAAGTGCTGGTGCATTACATATGCGAAACATTTTTCGGCCAGGCCCAATTGGGGAGATATCATTCGGGCATGAAGCCATTATTGGGCAAATATTATTAACAAGGGATCCGTTGGCACGGCCAACTATATAAGTCGCACCGAAGCTGAAGTACTAGTACTCTACGGTTGCACTGCCTTTGTTATTTTTCTTTAGCGGAGGATGTTTTCTTATTACGCCATAGCTAAATAACTAAACGCAGACGTTCTTTGCAATTCTTCTATGCCCCCATACAGAGAGCATAGAGAAAAAGAAAAAAAAAAAATGAATATACGATGAAGTACTCTATGCATCTTAAGAGAACAATTTGAAATTAAGTTGATATTTGTTGAAGCGAGGGGAAAAAACTAAAACTCCCCCCAAAACTTTTAATAAGTACCTAGCTAATGGGCATCTAGAATTTTCTGGCTAGATCCGGTAATAGTAGGTACTACCCCGGTCATTAAATGCAGAAGTCCACGAGGAGATTCAAAGTTAGCCAGAGAGTTGACGAAGACAAAGTGAAGCATATAAACTGTGTAATTAGGGACCAATTTCTATAGAAGATAGGGTGGTAGAGGAGAGTAAAGTAGAGCAAGAGAAGAAGTAAAAGTCTAACTATTGTATGGGAGTGAGATGTCAAGAAGAATCTGTGGGGTACGGGAGATTGGGCACCACGCACGGCCCTGACCCGCAATGGGAAAATTGGCTTACTGATGAAAATATACATTACATTATGCTGTAGATATGCATCCAACCCAATGTAACTACGTAGAATCTGTTTTGATGACTAGTTTTTGATACAACATTGTTTTGATGGTTATATTTTCTGTCGAATATAGTTTTATCCTATAAAAACTCGCTATTATGTCAAAGGGTAATTAGCAATTTACTTATCTTTCTGAACCATATGTACATTTTATATATATATTTTGATGTGAACTGGTAGTATACTCATGGAGAAATAAATTTGTGTGCTTGTAATAATTTTTTCCAGTTTTATATACAAAATTTCCTATTCCAGTTAGCTACTTTTAATGATATATAATTGTGCTACAGGTATATACTTTCACATGTCATCTATTGCTACATAATTGTATTAAATTTAAATTTTTAGCCAAATATTCATAGTTGATCATTAGAACTATACACTATTTATAAAGATACAAGTTTTGTATAAGAGAGATTGTTATATACTAGGAATATTAGGGAACTAAAATTCCTATACTATGAATATTACACTCCACATCTAACATGAAGTTTGGAACCTCTAGTATGTAGGATACAAAGTTCCTTTAGTATTTTTTGACATTGAGGAAGCCTTTAATAATCTTGTACATCACATTTTAGCAGTGTACCTTATAAAGAAGAATACACATAACTACTTAGTCTAGTAGATCCTCTTATTTCTCTCCTAATCCTCTATCTATCTTATTTTTGCTAGAGTAGATAATAAGTACATTACTATCACTATTAGGACCCCTCAAGGGTCAACCCTCTCCTATTTCCTTTTAGTGATATATACTACTCTACTATATAACTACCTCTATCACTGGATACTCATATCCTTTATCGATAACCTTCCCCTTCTAGTCTAGTCTGTTATAGGAGGTATCTTCTTAATAGTTCGGTAACATGCAAGTGCTACTCAATAAAGCGTATTACTGAGTAAACTTAGATATCCTAATGGCTAAGTCTGGATCTACAAATACAAGTTCCTAGAGAAGAATAGAGAAGCATAAGTGAAGTTTTACTCATAAATAATGAATATATTCTTAAGGCTTATAGCTAGTTTATAGACTAAGTAAGAAAGGAAAGAAGAACTAGAGAAGTGACCAGGGGGGGGGGGGGGGGGGGGGGGG
>JABYPW010001428.1:0-15397 GCA_016880775.1 Phymatotrichopsis omnivora
TACTTAATTATATGTGAGCTCAGCAATATAAATAAACTAGCATCGCCACTTCAATAACAGTCAATATTCGGAATGACTGAGCTGCACGCAGACGCAAAATGGTACGCAACAGCTGTAGGAGGAAAATCATCTCGCAGAACGAATATCGAGAAGGTACATCCATGACACTTTCGCCTCTGAGAGCTCCGATAGCTACTCCTACGCTTCCGCTAACTGCGTCGGGTTTGAGTATCAACAACTTAGGGTGGGCTATAACTTTGAGGTAGAAAAGGTATCGAATTCCCGCAAGAAAAACGTTTGGGAGAGGAATAATAGGAAGGAGAGGGGGTTGTGAGCTCACTTATTTTCGACTACCTTGCATTGATGGGTTTTCAGGAAATTTGTTTGTTTACCGATTTGTATTGGCGTCGGAAGACTTGGGAGAGAGGGAAGGTGTTTTGGCTGTTGAGTTTTGATGGAACAAGGATGAGTGATTGCATGTGATTCACGAACGACAAACCCGCTCTACGCTACAGTTTCCTATGCTTGAAGTTATACTTTACCGATTATCGAACAAATAAATAAATAAATAAATAAATTATCGAGGGGAATTCCGTCTCTATTAATCGCATGTATTTCTTCACGATACAACCCCCCATAGATCGGTGTTTAATTTCAGGTTTAACGCTTCATTAAAGCATATCTGTTGTGTTCGTGCGTTCTAGGCAGGTGTTGGCGGAAAAAGGAGCGGGTATGGGAGGCTGTTCGCATCATGTTGTTCGTTGCCGTGGATGCAAGGCGGACATGTATGGGGAATACGGGCGGCGGAGGATGAAAGAAAGCGGACGGAAAAGGGGCCGTGTCGGCGTGTCGGAGGGTTCTGGAATCGCGGATGGTTGCTATTTTTCCAAGTTTTGCCTTTGGTTTCTGCAAACGGGGTATCGCGAGGAGAGTGCCGGAATGTATTATCTATTTATGATTGTTGTTCCTCTGGGTTTTAGAGCAAGGCGTGGAGAACAGAGTTGTTTTCTAGTCTTCTTGTTATCTATCGGGAAAGAAAGGATTCGTGGACATAGTCTATTTCGTTCATGTCTTCTTTTCTTTTTAGTATCTTTTCGTCTGTTATTTCGTGCAGCCGTGGCCAGTGTGTAGTAGGGCAGTAGTCGTGGTCCAACATTCTATATCGAGCACGTTAAGCTTTGAAATCCAACGCAATTTAGCTTCTGAAAATTACACTTTTACTCGTCCCTGGTAATAAATGCTCTCTGCTTTCTAAAAACGAAAAGGAAAACAGGCGGCGATGTAAATTTAAACTTTTTCCCCGAACCACAAACGCCATATAACATCTAACCACCCAAAACCCAATTCCCGTCTCCTGCGCAAAAAAAAAAAAAAAAAAAAAAAAAAAAAAAAAAAAAAAACCACTCCCCCGCTAATCACCCTCCTCATCCTCTTCCCCATCCTCGTCTTCCTCTCCCTCTTCTGACGATTCCTCTTCCTCCGCTTCTGCAAGCCACTTAACAAACGCCTCAGTACTTTTCCTAACCCTCGCCATACCTCCGACTTCTGTAGCACTCCTTTTATCTTCCCACCACGCATTAACACCTTCCTCCTCCACAACCTCAAGGTCGTAAAGCTTCCTGACTGCATTCAACAGCAAGCTCTCCCCAACCTTCTTCTCGACCGCCTCCTTCTGCATATGCAACAAGAAATCGACCTGGTCCGGACGCTCAAATATCATCCTCTTAATCAGCGACTGCCACTTCCCCAGGACTCCATCTACTGCCAGTGGAACTGTCTTGGAGTGTTTATTGACCTGTGTGTCGATTCTTGCAACGATTGCCGAAACGGTAGCACGACGGACTTGATGCCAAGAGGCGTTGGCGGACAAGCGAAGTGAGTTGAGTTCTAGTGAGGCGACTTCGGGTGGGTGATCGTTTTCGATGGCGGTTAAAAGGGAGACTGAGGCTTCTTTGTGCCATGCGTCTGCATCATCATTTTCGTCCGATGTTGCGGTGTTTGTAGAGTCCGCGCGGTTTCGAGGAGGTTTGGCCTGCGTGAATTCGTCTTCTGATTCTTCGTCGCCAGAGATAGTGGATATTGAAGATTCGGAGACATTGAGCTGTGTCATTTTGAAGACTGGAGGTAAAATGAAATTAGTGCGATGGAATTTTTGAGCGAAAGCAGAATGTACAAACCTAGACCATCTTGGGCTGCCAATGCCGTTTCATCCTCATCTTCAGATTCAGAATCTTCGTATTCATAACCTGCACCTTCGCTAAGGATATACGAGGCTTCCGATGTCAACTCATCGTCATCGTCAGAATCACGTTTTTTCTTGTAATTTGTGAGCCTGCTGTTGCCTGCCACAACCGTCCCATCTTTAAGCATCACTCCGTATGATATTATAGCTCCGGGTTCAACGACGCAATTATTTCCCAAAACTGCACCGCTTGCAATCACTGCATCCTTGATCTTACACCCATCCCCAATCACCACAGAGTCCCAGATGTAAGCCCGCTCTATGAGAACATTCTGTCCAATGCTGCAATCATTCCCGATTACACTTTGACCCACTACACTTTGTTCATCTACGGTTGTGCGAGCACCAAGTATAGTCATGGGTCTAACAGCAGCTGTCCTTGCCAAAATTACACCATCCTCTTTGTAGACATTCCGTCTTTCCAGTTTGTAGTTTTGACCAACCCCAAGGTTACTATCGGGGCAGAGCGGAAACGTCCACCTACTCATAATATCTCTGCTGACGGCATCGTACGTTTGCAAGCTCTTTACTCGGGCAGCGTAGTGGTCCGAAACGATATGAGCGTGGATAGTCTTTCCGTAGAGATCGTGGCCTTCGAGAATTCCACGAAGGAAATCACGGCGGATAGTCTGGTAATCAAAGTTCTCGGCGAACAACGCCGGGACATCTGGTGAGCAGATATCGACGGAACAGTCGATCAGGTCGTTGCGGATTCGCAACTCCGAGTGACTTTTGGTGAGCTCAGGAGGCAGGAATATCTTCGTTTCCTCGCTGGTGCGGAGCTCAGAGTAATGTACGCATCGTTTAGACTCGTTGTCGATCACGAACACTCCAGTTTCACCCCTTGCTTTGGTTCGATGAGAGGGACTGGCTTCTCGCAGGATCATGGTCATGATAGCGTTCTTGTCCGCCGTTCGTCGCCCCCGGTGCTCGGCCAAAACATCTTCTAGGGGTAGATTGCTGACAAAATCGCCATTAACGAGAAGGAAGTCGGTTTCGATCAGGTGCTTGTCGTCCAATTCTCTCATTGCATCACCAACAGACATGCTGGATGTCGAGACCATGATCTGGCAGGTCCTGAAAGGCGAGGATGGCATGTTCCATTTCGAGGAGCTGCAGAGAGTCAGGTTACAAATTCTGCTGGAAAATTCGAGTTTTGATTGGGGTGAACAAACCGAACGTATTCGTCGATTTTCTCGGCGTGAGCTGAGGCGAAAATGTAAACATCCTCGACACCAGCAAGCGAAAGAAATTCAAGAGTGTACTCGATCAGCGGGGTATTTGCCAAAGGCAACAGACACTGTCCACGGGTCATTTTGTCAGAGTGGTGTCTCCAGCCAATACAATTAGGATAACTTCGGCGAAGGGAACCGTACTCGTGGCTTCTCAATTGTGAGAGGTTTGAATCTGTTCTGGAACGAATCCGCAAGCACCTTTCGCAACGAAGTCAGCACATGTAAAATAATTTTATTAAACCCTGGCATTGCTTACGACGGCCTGCAAGAGGTTTTCTCTCTGCTCTTCAGTGTTTTTCTTGCCCCCCGAAGGGGCCTTTTGGTTCTTGCGTCCGCTCATGTTGCGATCGTTGAGAATTGGCGTTTCGATGGAGGAGGGGAAAATCGTCTACAAGTGCAGATAAAGGATAAGCATTTTGACTCATCAAAGCTGCAAGCCACATTCTACGCAGCGCCACACACAAAAATCACAAATCCTCACTCGCTCAAATCCACACATTCTTGACGAATATATATGAAAGAATATACGAACACCCGTTGCGCCGCTACCAATGCCGTTATTTAGTCAAAAACTTCATATCTTTACGCCGTACCACTTAATCTCAGATATGAATACGCTGCGCTAACCTTTCAGGCTCATCTATAAAACATTATAGCCTCTTTTGCTCATAATTTATTTCTTGTCCTTGTTTTTCTTCCACGTCGCCGCAACCACTGTATTAGCGGTAACCCACGCTGGCCACCAAACACACCACACCACCACTTGCGTCCACATCCCCCACACGTTCCATCCGAACGATGCCTCCTTGAGGATAACACTAATATCCTCTCCCCAATAGCAAGCAACACCCACCAATGCGGCCGTAGGTGCAAGGATCTGCAAAAGTATCATAGAACTCAAACCCAAAATCCATTTGCCCTCTGCGAAGAATGGACGGACAAAAGTAAACGGTACCGAAAATAGTCCGACAAGGAACGACAGGGAGAAATTCAAGGTTGCGAGGGATGAGAGAAACAGTCCCAGAAGGAGGAGAGAGAAGCATTTGATGAGTGCGAAGTGGGTGGCGGTCGGCAAGAACGTTTTGGAGATGAGTGGAGAAAGAAGAGGAGGGAAAATGACGCTGAAAGCACTGAAGCCATAGAATGCAGGTTTAAAATGCTATGAAGATAAATGTTAACAGTGATATATAAGGAGAATTAATGGGGCGTAAAGGCAAAACTCACTGTTTCGTCAAGGTTATTGAACAAGTAAAGTGGCACAAAACCCAAGAAATGAACCGCAATTGCAAATGTTAATGGCAAGAAAAGCTTCCGCTCCTCCTCCACTTGGATTGTGGAATCCTTCGCAGACACAGCTGTATCCGCGGCTTCTTTGCCCAAAAGCGACTCCTTCTCGGTCTCATCGTTTACTTTTTCCGCCAGCTTCTTTTCACCTCCGTTCTTTCTTCCACTCTGAATCCACAATCCAATAGCGGCGATCGTAAAATTACAGGCAATCAACATAGCGCTGGGCAAGTATGTCCCAATACTAACGAACCTCCTCGGGGCCATAAGCAAATAAAAGAAGAAGCTCTGATGGAAATGTTCCAGTAGATTGTTCAAACTCCTGAACAAGCTCTCTACGGTTCTCCCTAGGGTGACTTCGTCATGCCACCCTTCACCATAAGCCTGCAAAGTTATCGCGTCAATGTGGTATGGGATAAAACTACTGTGCGGACCGGAAGCATGGCCAAGTCCTTGATTCACCATACCACGAAGCATAGTCCGAAGGCGATCCTCGTATTTGTCGTCGTGTTTCCACATTTCTTGCAGGGTTGTACGGATGCTCATTTGAGCTGAGGCTATCTGGACAGCTGTGTTTATCAGGTCAAGATTTGGTAGTTGTCCATTGATTCCATCGTAGACGATATGGAGGGACTCGAAGCGGGAAGAAGTTGGATAATCCACAACAATGACTCCTTGAATTGCGCCAGATTTCAAAGGCAATGGTGAGACAGACGGTGGGGAGTGGAGGTCATGATAGGCATCAACCCAAGCTTGAGGGCCGGCTCTGGCGTCTGAAGTTATTAGGAAGATGATATCTTTCGACCACAGAGACCAGCCTATGAATGATTGTACATTAGAATGAACTCCCGCAGCCAAATGGTGTCGAAATATTCAGAAACAGAGTCCAGTCATACGCTTCAAATACCGCGCCAAAGCCAAAACCAGCGGTACACCGCTCTCGTTCAATTGTCTCTCCGTATTAACCCACGGCGCGCACAAAACCAAAGCTTCCGTAGCATCTCCTCTCGGCGCTTGCAGGATAGCGTAGACATTCTCCCCTTCGTAGACATTCCCGGCAGCAGTGTAGCTGTATCTCTGTCGTCCCACTTTCAACCCCTGAGCTTTAAATATACCCGCTATCTTTTCAACCATTTTCCCTTCCACCGAAGCATTCGTCCCCAATGCCGTGAATTCGTTTCGATATGCTCGGAAAACATTTTGTTCGCTACCGCCGAAATATGTGTGCACTTGGCCGGGAAGGAGGGCGTTTTCGGAAATATATGTCTTGCGAGAGTAGTCGTTGAGAGGAAGAAGGAGAAGCCAGGCTACGCCTACTATGACGCAGAAGCTGGAAAGGAATGGCAGGGCTTTGAGGATTCGGGCGCTGCGCAGGGTGCCTGGAGACGGTGAGCCTGGTTAGTTGGACGGAGGTCTGTGGAATAGGACACATCGGGTTTAGGAGCAATGCATATACTGACGAGGGAGAGGCATCCTGATAGACCTCCAGTGGAGGCCACTTAATGGCTTGCGATATCAGGGCGAGATGTAGCGAGCGACTGGGTGGTAGGCAAGTCAATTACTTCAAGGCCTCGACCGCGTCGGAATGGACATTCTACAAAACGACAACTTCTCAAAGGTGGACGCGGATGGTGATAGCCTGCAAGCCAAGAAAGCGCCAGAGCCGCAATACATTAGCTGCAGCGCCTCTTCGTAAGCGCGGAGACGTACTCTAGTCGATGTGACCTCGCTGAATCCTACTCTAGCTTGAGTGCTTTTCCTTCCCAGCGATCGCTTTCCATCCCTCGTCTTCACCATCATACCTCCCCCGTTCATATCGCTGTCTCTGCGAGGTAGCTCCCCAAAAACGCCGCTATGGGCGCCCTACTATCCATACCGTTTCTTGCTGTACCCAGCATCACTACCGTATGTCGTCGCTTTCCCGTATCTGAACTTTTGCCTCCGCATGCGCATCTTCGCAAGCTAAATAGTCACGCTACGTAGATTGGTTCTTTCGCCGCGTCCTGTTGTGGTGCAGCAGCATGCTCTGCGCTATGTCGGTCTTGCGGAAATTTCAAAAGCAGGTGTGTGGGAGTTCCTCAGATTTCCAAGGCCTTGAAATATCCCACAAGCTAATATGTGCCCAGTATCGCGACGAGAATTGCATATGCTCGTATGGTCCTCTTCGATATATATAACATTTGCTCCCCGGCAACACGCTGATATCGAACAGTAATTTTCCTCGTAAACGGTATTTTGTCATGGGTTATGCTTACGCCCTGGGCGATCAAAAAACTCGAACATCTTACTCTTGATTACTTCCCTATTACTTGCGCTGGAGAGCAATGTTTTGGGTTCGCTGCGGTGCATAGGATTCAGTTTGCGCTCGGTGTTTTCCATGCTGTCTTAGCAGCTCTTCTCTTCGGCGTTCACAGTTCAAAGGACTCCAGGGCTTCCATCCAGAATGGGTGAGTTATTTCACCGAATTTGCGCGGTCTTGGGACCGGGTGAGAGTGGAGTAGATTCCTGACAGATTTAATAAAGATACTGGGGGCCCAAGATCATCGCTTGGCTTCTGCTTATTGTTATCACCTTCTTGATTCCGGAGAAGTTCTTCTTGATCTGGGGAAACTATTTCGCCTTGTTAGGAGCAGTCTTGTTCCTTCTCCTAGGATTGCTACTTCTAGTGGATCTAGCACATAGCTGGGCGGAAACCTGTCTCGCAAAAATAGATGAAACCGACTCCGGACTTTGGCGTGGAATCCTGTTGGGAAGCACATTCTCCATGTATCTCGGCAGTTTGGGCCTCACCATCTTGATGTATGTTTTCTTCGCTGGAAGTGGATGTGCCATGAATCAAGGTAGGCAGCTGTCTTTTATACAATCTTATGACTTAATACTCACTCTACCGCGCAGCTGCGATCACAATTAACTTCCTTCTGCTACTCATCGTTTCTGCCGTGTCTGTTCACCCCACAGTACAAGAGTACAATCCCCAAGCCGGCCTCGCCCAATCTGCTATGGTAGCCATCTACTGCACCTACCTGACCATATCCGCCGTCTCCATGGAGCCTGATGACCGCGAATGTAACCCTCTCCTCAGAGCTCGTGGAACCCGTACCGCATCTATTGTCCTCGGTGCCATCGTTACACTCCTTACCATTGCATACACCACTACTCGAGCAGCAACCCAAGGTTTTGCTCTCGGGAAGGGCAGCAACTCGCCTCCCAACGGTTACTCCTCCATTGCACAAGCTGAGCACGGACTCATTACCACGGAGCCCTCCCGCTCCGAGATGCGTGCCCAGGCACTCCGCAGTGCTATCGACAGCGGTGCTTTACCGGCTAGTGCTTTGGATGATGACGACGATGATGATGACGACAGCAGAAGTTCTTCGGATGACGAGCGGGGAAGCACTCAATACAGTTACTCCGGATTTCATATTATCTTCTTGTTGGCGACGGCTTGGACCGCAACACTTTTGACGATGAGCTTGGAGCCGGGCATGGACGATAAGGAGGATTTTCAACCTGTGG
The DNA here is from genome assembly GCA_016880775.1 of Phymatotrichopsis omnivora. Lineage (NCBI taxonomy): Eukaryota > Fungi > Ascomycota > Pezizomycetes > Pezizales > Rhizinaceae > Phymatotrichopsis > Phymatotrichopsis omnivora. Next base: position 8,278 of record JABYPW010001428.1, read on the forward strand.
GAAGAACATACGCGGCTAGTTGGGTTAAGATCATTAGTGCTTGGGTTTGCTATGCAATGTATTTGTGGAGCTTGATTGCGCCGATCTTGTAAGTTGGTTTTTTTCGGTTTATTTGGTTTTACGGAGAAATTCTAACATTTTGAGCAGATTCCCTGATAGGTTTTAGAGAAATGGTATCGGTTTCAGGACAGTATGGTGATTATTGTAGATTCGGCTCATGGGGGCAGTAGTTGTCTTTTCGTGGTGTTCAAGTATTAGTTCTCGTATTTCATTTTTCACGTCCTATAACTCATACATTCACAATTTTAAGATTGTAGTGATGTCCTCATGTAGGGTTAGTAGGGCATTGCATCAGTGGTAATCTATGTATGTTATTCTTTTCCTTTTTGAAATATACGAAATCAATCCTACCCATGAAATTATCATTACATGCCTCTTTCCCTAGTAAAGTTTTTTTTTTTCTTCCTTGAAAAAATGAAATGTGTACAGCGCTCTCAAACAATCACGCAGCTCGCCCCAGTGATGACATCCCTAGAATCCAAGAAAATGGAATTTGAAAAAGTAAATAAATAAAATAAATAAAATAAGTAAAAGGTGGTATAAGATATATTAAAACCAGCCAAAACTGCCGTCGAAACCTTCGTCTGGTATTGGTTCCTCCTCCCGTAGGTCTTTGTATGTTAAAATTCTATTTTCTGAGAAGCCTTCCAGTAGCCTTTCCATGTCATCTTCGTCCATGTCGCAGAGTTCCTCTAAACTCCAGGTCTCGCAGACTTTTGTCATCCTATTACCACCACGTGTCAGAATATTTCCCTTCAACACTCCCCTTGCATATCACTCTAAAAATGCGTAAAGGGAGGAAGAGGGGGGGGGGGGAAGGATCCCTCACCATTCCATCCTCTTAACACCCTCTTCAGGCCTAGGCGCAACCTTCCTCAGCCTCTTCCTCAACTCCCCCACCTTCACAATTGCCTCCCCCAAATTCGTCGGCAACGTCTCCGCAATCTGCCGTCTCACGATATTCGCCAGCTTGGGCCCGTTACCATTCGTGGAAACCATGATCTGTAACGGCCCATCACGGTGAACACTCCCAAAATAAAAATCGCACTCCGGCGGAACATCCGCGACGTTAACGGGGATCCGCCGCTCTTTGCACAGTTTCCAGATCTGCGTACTCGCCACGGGATCGTCCACGGCCGTCAGAACCATATCGACGTTATCGAGGTCCGAGGGTACAAATTCTCGGTCGTGGTAGGATAGCAGGTTATTGGAGATGCGGTAGAAGACTTCGGGGACCAAGCCATGGCGGGGGCAGACGACGGTCACTTTGCCATCGGCGTTGAGAACGTTGAGGATTCGGCCGGCGGCGACCTGCGGCTTGTTAACATAATGAATTGTTATGGGGAGAAGGGGAAGTACGCTTCCGCCGCCGACTACCAGGACTCTTTTGTTGCGAACTTGCCATGCGAGGAGGAGGGAACCGCCGCCGACGACAGGAGGGAATTGGTCCTCTTCTTGTATTGTTGGTTTCGACGTCGACATCTTTTATATCGCTCCTGTAAGCTATTATATAGAACACCCAAATTATTTCTTTTCTGCTCTGCCGGGTTTGAGGTGGTAGCTCTCTCTCTTTCTCTCTTTTTTTTTTTTTTTTCTTTTTTGGAAGTGGGTTAAGTAGCATGTAGGAAGAGTTGCTTTTTGTTCTGGGCTCCGCCAAAAACTCATCCGTCACAAGATTTCCTAACCAGCTCGGCCTCTCTTCGGCTCCCGCGTAAAGAAAGCAGGAGCCGCCAATCTCCAACCTCGCTTGTTTCCGCGGAGACTGTGCCCGCTCAATTTCCTTATCCAGCAAAGGACATCAGCGCGAATCAACGGAGGGGTTTGTTTCAAAGCGCTCCAGGGAACTTGCGTGCTTGTCGGCCACAGGATAAGTACTAGTACATGTATGCAGGGCTGCTTTTCCTGTTCATTACTGTGAGGAAAAAAGTGATCGTAATCCTATCCTATTGGGCTGATTCGCGCTCAGACAGAACGATTGGCTCAGAAAGAGTTACGATCATTTACCCTCACACCCGAGTACTTATTTAATTTCTTTTTGACAGTTCAATTTGGTACTAACTAGCCTGCAGCCTTGCGTTCGCGATACCCAGAAGTCCCAATCCCATGTGAAGCCGATATGCATGCAGACAGGCCTTAGATAAGCAGGTAAGTTGACCCATACTATCTATAACCTAAAGTGCTACCCGTTCAAGTCGAGTGATCGTTCGTGATGACATTGTTAGATTTATTAGCCACTCAATACCATTCACGAAAGTATCTGTTCACCAGCAAAATATTCTAAAATGGAAACCCCTTCCCCCCACCGCATACAACTCGCGTTGAAATATTTTTAAGCAAAAGTCCTCATGACAGAATTCGATGTCAAAAATATGTGCACAAGGATACAAGAGACGATAGAATCTTTTTTACACTTCGAATAAGCAAGAAAAGAGGACAATTGAATATATAAGAGAAAAAAAGTTAAAAACGTAACGATCCCTGCGAATGAAAACATACAAAAATGACACAAAGTACGGATTCGAAAAATCACCCTCTCCTTCCCTCTCACTATTCCCAATTCCCACCCCGCCATTCCCACCTTTTCAATACCTCGGTTTTTTTTTTTTTTTCTTTTTAGACGTTAATCATTCAGCATCCCACCATTCTAACTAGACAAGAAAGAAAAATAAAATATACTGCCCCCCCCCCCCTTTTTTTTTTTTTTTTTTTTTTTTTTTTTTTAATTTTATTTTCTTTCCCCCTCTTCCCTGCGCGCATTTACTGTGCCAACAGCCTCAACCCAGAAGCAGGAGCTCCAATCTCCGTCACTTGAGAAACTCTGCAAAGCTCGCCCTTGAATTGGGGGTGATATTTCGCGCCGGTGAAAGGATCTTGCACGAAGGGCTGTCCACTGTATATGGGTGTGAAGGAAGCGGCACAAATGTCGAATTCCGCAAATTGATCATATTCGATTTCCACTGCATCGTGCGCGTTACGCTCGCATATACCCTTGATCTTACGGGCCTTGTTCCACCATGTTAGTAATGATGGGTAAAAAGCGGGACACAGGATATCTTTCGTAAGAACTTACATTCTCTGCATTCTTTCCAGATCCACTGTTTTCCAATATCCTCGAGGCGAAGTGTGAAGCCAAAGCGTAATTCTTTTTGTTATAAGCCAGCTTCATGGCTGACATGAGAGCGATCTGCCGATGAGGTAGTTCGAGGGTGGATTTGGTAAAGTACGCTGCTAATTCCAAGTTACGTTTTAGCTGTGATTCATCGCTCGCGATTTTTCGTCGTTCCAGTTCAATTGACATCGCGATGATATATTCTGTGGCAGTTTGTATGATCTTCTTGGCCTTTGCACACAATAAAAGTTAGCATAACCCAAAGAGAACATTTGGAAATGCTTCAAATTTACCTCTTCTACCTCAGCCTTAGTTTGCACAGTTGTCAAGATCAAATTGTGCAAAATTCCTCTGAATATTGTCACACCATCCTCCAAGTTATTCGCCTTCATAGCCGCAAATCCTTGCTGCAACTCGTTTGTGCGGATGCTCTCCAAGTCTCTTGGAATAATCGGCAAGATCTTTCTGGTATCTGTTGCCTCAACTGTCCGCCTAACGTAGTTCACCAACGGTGGCAAGCCGACAGTAGCGGGGAGAAATGTTTTGCTTGCCTGGTATATTTCCAAGAACCGCGGTTTCAGTGGTTCAAAGTTGACGGCACCAACCTGTCGGTTGAGAAGGAGCATAGCAGTTTCGAAAGATCCTGCGGCCACGTGATCCGCCGCCAGTGGAGAATTCTTTGCCCACAGGTCTGCCTCGCTGCTTCCAGCGGCCGGAGCATCGCTCTCAACATCTATCAGTCCTTCGTCTTGCTCCTCCACAACAAGATCATCATCCATATCCCATCCGCCTTCGTCTTCCTCATTGTCAATGTCCATAAGGTTGCCATTGGTCTTCTTTGACTCCTCAGCCTCATCGCCAAAATCTAGGCCATTAGAAGCAGATGTAGTAGGTTGATCCTCTAATGTCAAAGCTTCTACCTGACCCAATAAGGCCTTCTCAAAGAACGATTGCGATGTGGTGCGAAGGGGCCAATTGGCTTCGTGAGTAGGGACAATGGCCTTCGGTGGCTGCACAGGAATACCGGTAGCGGGAAGTTTTATTTGGTCTTCGGTTAATCCGGTGGCCTCTAGTATAGCCTGGCATTCGTCGATCAATCCATGAGCTTTGGCCGTAATGTACGCAAGAGGATCTGCAGAAATTAGTAAAAATTCGTCTAACAACTGAATTGATATACTCACACAAATCAATCTCTTTGAACATCTGAATCCTAGTCTCAACATCGCCCAAATAAATGGCGTTCTGAAACCTAGCGGTATAGTCATTCCGATGCTCGGCAATCTTGGCCATTCTGGTCAACTTTTCAGTATCGCCGGTCACCAGGTATAGGAAAGAAAGCTTGTCGAAGCTGCGAAGTTTTTGATAAGCCATTTCCACATATTGGTGGTTTCCTTGATTGAGAGCCTCAGTTCCGAGCCGAGTCCAAAGCTTAGGTCTGTCCAATTCCTTTGCCATTTCAACTGCAACTTCGAGGTTTCCGCACTCGATCGCCAATTCAAACCTGGTTTGAGGATCTTGCACAAATTGAAGAGCAATCTACAACAAAATTAACATGCTAATAAATCGATTGTTGAAACTAGGTTTACCTACCTCGGGATATCCCTTTTTCTGGAGATAGGAAATGATGCTCTGCCCCACGAGATTCGAGGTCTTGATTATCTGCAACATCTCATCGTAATTCCTTTTGACCAAAGCAAGTTTGAACCTGTACTCGGTAGGATCAATGCTGAGAACTTTAGGCCTTGCCTGTCTATCCAAACAATGCACGTTCTTGCCTTTGACTTTAGTGAGATACACAGTTTCGTCAAGTGTGCGGATGATTCCGTTGTCCCTGCCCTACTATTAACTCACATCTATATAGAGCTTGTGAAAAAAATATTGCAACGTACCCGTTCAGAAGGGTATATTTGATGTGATTAAGAGTAGAATAGAGTAAAACTCCGGCATCGTCCCAGGTTGCGCTCTTGATTCTGATAGTCTCGTGAAGCGAAGAAACCTGTTCCAAGGTCTTCGTAACAATGGTCACGTTGTGCTTTGAAAGCAGCGCTGCATGAAGCCCATCATTCGACCATACAACATATTTAACTCCTGCTACAGCCAATTCGGATATTGTTTTCTTCTGTTGAATATCGTACAAGATTACCGCAGAAGGTGCGCAAAGGAGCAAGCACCCGGTACCACCGAAATAAATGTCATTGACAGGTGTAGGTGCCTTGATGGTCTTGGTTGTCGAGTTGGACAAGTCTTTGATATCAATTGTTTGATTACTGGAAGTAAAGACAGCAAACCGATTGCGTGCGACAAAAACTGCGGAGTTTCCAGTTCCTCGTTTAGTATCTGTAGGCTCACCAGCACCAGATCCATCCTTCGGTAAATGAATAAGTTCGTACGTCCCATTGTCAGTAGGAGAGGTAACCAAAATAGCACGTTCTGCAGGGTTATAAGACAGTGTTCTTGGTGGCACCCAGGGAGCACCCAGCTTTTTCAACGATAGTAATGATAAGCCTTCAGAGTTCTTCGCGAAATCGTATGACTTGACCTGTTTCTCCTTGTTGATGAAAAAGAGCTGGTTCTGATGAATAGCATAGGCTGGTCTCTCCCGTTCGAGCTTGAATACCATCACACCATTGTCATGACCGGCGGCAAACAAATTGATTTCGGGATGGGCAGCAATGACCCAGAATCTGTCGTTCTCCCTCTTGAACGATTGGACGGATGTTCTTTTGTTCAAATCCCACACACGGATGGTCTTATCTTCTCCCACGGACAAGATTAAATCTTGATGAGGATGGAAAAGACAGGCAGAGGAGTTCTGGAAATGGCCTCTGCACGTGTCAACCTCCCAAGCCTTGGTTTCTATAGACAGCTCGTTAATATCGATATTTCAACTGCCCTGTGGTAAACCTTGCACTCACCACTCATTCTCCACAGCTTCACATTTCTGTCATCGCCGGCAGATATGATAAGAGGTAATGTGGGGTGGAAAGCAACCCAATTGACACCACGGTCATGGCCCTCCAGCACGAACTTGACAACAGCATCCGTATTTCCAAACATATCTGCTTGGTTGGCATTGGCGCGCGCCATCTGATCTTCGAACGTCATCGATGTAGGTGCAGAATGCTTCTTTCTCAAACCAGAGATGTCCCACACCCGCACACTCTGATCCAAAGAAGCACTGACAACAAGGTCTTCTTTCGGATGGAATTGAGCACACATGGTATAGTGGTTGTGACCGGTCATGGCGCAAACTGCCCAATTGAATATTGCATTAGCATTCTAACATTGCATCTCGGAAAATTGACTACCATACTTAAAGACCTATTCTGCCAATTCCATATACGGATAGTTTGGTCATCAGAAGATGACAAAATCCAAGGTAGCTCATGGTGGAAGAAGACCGTCCGCACATAATCCAAATGCCCATTCAGTGTGAACAGACATCGGCGCTGCTGATAAGACCAAACTTTAATCTTGTAGTCATCCCCTCCGGAAACAAATAAGGGCTGTGTTCGGTGGAAATCGACACCACGAACCGGACCATCGTGCTCTTCAAAACGATCTATCAAGGTTCCCATGCGGTAATCCCAAAGCTGGATTGTGGAGGAGTGGAGGGACACGAGGATCCATGGTCTACGCTCCCAAACTTAGTACTTTTTTATTAGAGAGGGAAGGAGAGAGAGTTTATAGGAGAGCTTAGAAACTGTGGGGGATGGAACCTCTTGGGATGGAACGCAATGCCTTTCGCTCGTGACGATTTGGATTCGAACTATTTACAGTAAGAAACACAATGTGTGGAAATAGTGCTTAGGAAACTCGCCTTTGTGAGCATAGTCTGCATGGTGGGTAGGTGTAGGAAGCGAGGGATATTATAATACAGTCGGTAGTAGGCAGGTAGCTAAGGGGGGTGGGGTGTAATAAGAGGAAAGGAAAGTACACGCCGCGCAGATA
>JABYPW010001429.1:0-15396 GCA_016880775.1 Phymatotrichopsis omnivora
AAAAAAAAAAAAAAAAAAAAAAAAAAAATCGCAGAAAATTCATTGAAAAAAAAATAATAAAAAAAAAAAAAATAGAAAAGACAAAAGAAAGAAATAATTAAAGATTTGTGAATGCATGACTGATATCGCCAAATTCCCATTCCCCCGATCCATCTTTTTTTTGTTCCTTCGCTAACACTTCCGTACCCTCCCTCGCCCCAGCACCACCCAAAGACGCTTCTTCTTTCCCCTCCTCCACTATACTCGAGAAACTCCCTTTATGCCGGTGGCGAGAGGCGCGCCGGACTCAGAAGCTACCCGACCATTAATAGAAAACCGATTCTCCCGCAAAAAATATCCTCCATACAACCAAATTTGTGATTGTGCACGTTCCGGGCACCACGTTAAGGTTTCGTGTTGAAAAAGAATCGGATATTGCAGCAGCTCGTACTCACCGTAGTGATAAAAACACAGGACCCAATCCGTGACGTCTCCAAAAACACACCGTGCGTGGCCGGATCCGGTTGGTGTTGTTGACGTAGAGTATTACACAAATTTCATTATGGCAAAATTTTCTTGCAAGACAATAGCGACGTCTTCATGTGGTTCATCTCGGAGAGTCCGAAGTGCAGTCATGTATGGATTAATGTGTAACAAAGCTGCTCATGCAGAATCGACCCACTCATGCGGAAGATGGTAGCGTCCACCAACTTCCAGTCGGGCCTCCTCTACATGGTACAAATACCAATGAAGGCTGTAGTTTTGCTGAGCTCCTGGCAATAGGCCATGGTATACTCGGCCTTGAGCTACCACGGTCGATGGTGCTGATAGGTTTGCAAATCCCCGTGTACATCCAATCGCCGACAAACTTGAGATTTGCCGATGCATAACAAAGGCATTAAACTCCAGTGGGGGAGGAGGAAGCGGTGGAGTGATGTATTTCCTATCATTGCAACATAACGCTAGGCGTTCGAAATTCAGTAGACGAGCACTATAGTAACGACAACAAACATTTTTCAAATTCACAATTCGTTGTCGAATTAGACGTGGGATCCATGGTGATGCATAATCGCCGTCGTTGTCTGGGACCCTGGCGAGGATTCGATCTATGCATATCCGTGGATCGAAAGGCATACTTATTGATTGATTGAATTAACAGCAATTGGCGATACCAAAGCATTGTGCAAGACTATCATACCTTCCCGACTGTTGCTAAACAGATCGTATCTATGCTGCTATGCAAGATGAAAATATTAACAGTAATTCGCCATACCAACCCAAGCATTGTATAAGACTACCATACCTTCCAGACTGATGCTAAGCAGATCGTATCTATACTACTATGTAAGATGAAAGTGTTTGCCGACATCTACTCTATTACAATCTATTAGTGCCACTCACAATACAAGTGTACTGATTAAGATCGTCAATTGCAGACTCATATTTTGCTGCCCCACACTCGCCTCCAACGGCACGTTACGTAAGTACAAAAGCAGAGTTACCGGTAAGCAAGAACGCAAGCAGTCGCTTGCAGGGCACATAATACGGTGGCAATAGAGTGTGCGGATGTCGGTGCGGATGTCGGTGCATATGAGGAAGTACGCCCTGCGTTCCCTCTTCCGAGTTGAGGCGCGTGCAGAAAATGATGTCTAAAAATAGGTCTAGCGTCGCACACCACGGCACACCTCGCCGACAATGATATGGTGGCGCATCGCTTATCTCGTAGTGGTCGATACGGTGGCGCATAGGAACACAGTTTATCTCGTGGTAGTGTGGTGAAATCTTCGTTTCTTTAATAAAAGTTCTTACCAAAAAGGTTCTTATATTGTGACCACCCAATGATCGTACAAGAGGGTTTTCCCTCAGCCACTATCTTTTCGACACAACTATTTCTATTACATGTATCTTATCTCATGGGTAACAGTAATGCCAGAAAACATAAAATCGCATAGAGCTATAAAGAAATTTCTTGTATCTAATCCCAAGTGCAAAAGCGCAACCCGGAATATGGCGCGGTATTCTGCTGCGTTATTCTGTTTCGGGAATAGATTTCGCAGAAAGTTTGTTTGGGTGATTATAACAAGGTTTTTATGTATCCGCGGAGTTGAGTTGAGAGCCTAGAGGACAGTCCTTGCCTTGCGCTGTTTAGGCAGGGATACCTGCACCTCTTTGATTTCGGAGGAATTTGCTGCGCCCGACATGGAAAAACAACGGAACAATAAGATAGGATGATAGAGGAGGTTATCGAGAGATGGAATTTTGGATGTCGATGTAAGTGTCATGTTGGACGTTAAGCTATCGGCCATCAGAATATAGCGAAATACTATGTTCTGAGGTATTCCGGCGCCGGAATACAGAATAGCTTAGTCACCAATCACATGACCTTATCTTTTCGCGCCAGTACAATCAAGATATATTGTGGCTCCATATTCCGGGCGCCACTTCACGAAAGCAACTCAGACGTGATGTTGCCTTTGTGGCTTGTATTGTGACTTGTATTTTGGCTTTCATGAATTTTGGACAAATGCATTTTATTTCCTTCTTTTTCGCATGCTCATAGCCGAGGGTATGGGGACAATATCGTGAAGGGATGAAGGGTTTCGCAGCGAAAAGGATCCACTAAAGCTCGGTTTAAGAAGAGTACCAAGAACATTCAAATTTTTGTCAGGAAATGAAGACTGCATAATGTATTTTCGAAAAAACTGATAAAAGTAAAGAGAAATTTGAAATAAGTGAGTGGGAAAGATATCCGTTGCAAATTTATGCAATGTGGAACAGTACCAACAAATGAAAACAAGGAAAACGAGCGGCAAACATCAGACGTGAGACAAGTATAACGAAAGCCTCGACAAAAATCTTTCACTGCTGCTACATTTTCGATCAACACCACCAAAATCGCCGAACGTCAAAAAAAAAAACTTTCGCAGTGACAATGAACGATGGAAAATAATAAACGAACAGCGAGCAATCAAAAGAGCAAAGGCGGTGGAATAAAACTCTGCAACCTTAAATAAAACACCATCCCGAAGCCATATTTTTCAAATTGATAGACACCCAACGTGAGCACATGCTAACCGGTGAGTTGGTGCATTCAGCCCCACTTACCACGGCCACTTTTCCTCTCAATTCGGTTGCCGTGGGACACCCTGCAGTAGAGGGATCCGGCAAGGAAGTTTTGATTATTTTTGAGGAACTTTGCGGGACGTTTAAGCTGGGTGTTCAAAATTGTATTTTGCTACGGCTAAGAAAATCCTAGCGGGGTTTACAAGGGGATTTCCTCTAGTTGCATAACTAGCGCGGCGGTTTAATATAAAAAATTTTGCACCGTGATCTGTTCATGAGAAACTCCAACTACTTGCAAAAATAAAAAGAAAAATAAAAATCGTAAAACTGCATTACATGTGTAACAATAGAATAGATCATGGTGATTATCAGCAGGCCTGTAATGGTGTCTAGCAGTCTCAGCTACCTATCTCGGTTGATAAATTAAAAACTTCGTAATTCGTACGGGGGGCGGTGACGATTAGGACGTATTTGGGCGAAAATGCCCTCGATGTGCATGCACAAGGCGGCAAAGCGGGCCTCTCCCGACTAAGTTGCATAGTAGCACGCTTACGTGCACGGTAGCGTAAGAGATGAAAATAATCCGTGCTACGTATCATTGCTGCCGACACGACTGATACAATTAAAAGTATTTTCTTGTAACGTATAATTTTGAGATGCTGGAATATGAAGTATTACTACAAAAACTATACGTATATAAATACCTATATATTATTTTGTTTAGGTGGTAAACTTGACGTCTTGCCCCCCCGGTTTCTCCTTCATTCTTTGCTGCCATCTACCTAACTTGGTTGTTTGCTTACACTTTTAACCTTACCCGTCCATTTGGTTATGCAAAGCGTACTAGCGTGCATTAGTGGATTAATCCTTGCGGTTTACTTGTGTACGGCAAAAAGAACCTGAAAATCGATCCCGTCAGACAAGGGTCAAGCCAATGCTCTAATTCGGTTTTGACCCGTCTGGCGGGATCGATTTTCAGGTTCTTTTGCCTGACATGAGTACATCGTTACTCGAGCGTTGTCGTATCCCTCTTATCCGGTCGGGAAAACAAAGAGAAAAACAAAAACAAAAAAAAAACACCGTCATACAACAAGAATAAAAAAAAAAAAAAAAAAAAAATTATCGCAAAAGAAGAGCATATATGCATCTCAAATTACATCCAATGAAATAATCCTACGACCGTGACTCCTACCCCCTTAATAACTATGCCCCATAATTCCTCTTCGTCATTTTCTGTTGCGTCTGTGAGTTGTTGCGCACGGGTCTCTTCGGCAGAGTGGGCAGCGGATAGGCGTTTATTAGGCATGCTACCTAAGTAGAACGTAATGTTATATGAATAGTTCTCTCTATTCATGAGCAGCGATCGTGGGTACAATTTGATACACTCTGTCCTTATTAGCTTATGTCCACAGCAATAGGAAACCTCGGTAGCCCCGTCGCCGTCTTCTATTTCTGTTCGATCTGTGAATACGAAGAGGCAAGCTGGCGTTCTCTATGTAGCAAAATAAGATTGAAACTCTAGCACCAGGAAGAGGGAGGAGTGGATGGGATGTGTTCCGGCAGGCCGGAAATCTGGAGCAGTTCCAATTATGCTTCTGGTCGAAATTTTGAACATCAAAAGCTTCCCGGCTCTGGATAGGTAATTTATCTCCAACCATGGAATTCGAGTTCTCATGGTAATCGAATACACGGTGACTTGCGGGTGAGTCATAGGACCTCAAGGACGGCTATCCACTGCGATCACAATTTTCGACTTCGTTTTTCTGCTACGGTACTCTGACTTCCACGCGGAAACCTGTCCTTTTGGAAAATTGGCTCCCACCGAGCTCGTAACTGCAACATTCACGTCCAGGATATCAGTATCACGTTGTCAATATCATCCTAGATGAGACACACTAGGCCCCGGAGGTTCACACCGTACCGACAGCAGGTATTCCGCGCTGGCAGCCTCCAGGTAAGGTAAAAATCCGCCACCCTGAACACGCTTCCACTTCTAACTCGGAACTTCGTAGTAGTATTAAGCCCCCACCTCTTTCACGACTTCCAAAGAGAAATATAAACCCTAATATATAAACTTCCCAAGTTAGCGACACCGCCTTTTCCCATCGCAATTGGCTATCTATGGCCCTCAATAAGGATCAAAAACATATGCCGACTCTCCCAACACGAGGTTGTCGCTAAGCTTTCGTGAAGATAAGCTACCGGCAATTTGCACCTAGGGAGATAGCCGACAAGAGAGCCGCATAAAAGAAGCGAGAGTGAGTGGAAACTTCTCACATTGGATTATGTAAAAGCTTGAAGTCTTCAACATCTAGACCATCAGGCACTCCTTGTGCTAATGGTATAGCGCTCGCTGGTGGAGTAAATATATTTGCAATAAGTGAACATATGTCGACATCAGCAACCAACGTCCAGAGGACACATTCATTTTTCCTCAGCTGTTTAGTTTCTTACGTTAATTGCCGTTTTATAATTCCACTTTGAAATCTTCCTTAATTTATTATTTTTGCTAGCATACCTTGCAAATGATATCTTCCCATTCCTTTATCTTGAATGTCACTTACATTTACTGACTCATGTTTGTTGTAAGATGATGGACCGAGCTTGAGATTTCGCCGATTTAAGAGAATTTTCCGGAGAGATCTGCCGATTATATCGAGGTAAGTCGATACAATAGGAATTCAGTTCTGCTATGTCGCGACATCGTTCTGAGAAGATGCCTGTAGGATACTGAATTTTTTTGCTGGCAGCGTGTTTGTAGCAACAACATCGACGGTTATTCGCGGTGGATCGGAGGATAGGAGGGAGTAAAAAAAAGTCCGCTGGCTTAAGTTGACCGCCAAAAAATTTTGGGACCTCAGTATGCGTTTGGTGTGGGAATGAAGAGAGGGGGCATGGGACAAAATGGAGGTAGTGTGCATACGGGTCAGAGTGGCCGGGAACTAGGTTCGTATTCCTAAATCGATAAGTCATCGTTTTTAGTTTTAGTAATAGTGGTCAATGGACGTAGAGACCCACAATGAGGTTCTGGGACCTACTTGCGGTAGTGGATAAACTATTGCGAATTTTGGAAGGATCTATGAAAACTCAATCGATTGTTTACATTCGTACGTGAAAGTTCCATTGTTTGTCATCCAAAATGAGTTATTCTGACGTCATACAGCCGATTGACTTCGGCGATTGCCTATCATGTGACGCTGCAGGCAACCGAAACCGTGCGCGGATAGAAAATCTCCAAACTCCATTTGAGGGAAATCCCTGCGGACCAGATATATATATATATGAAACTGAAGATATACGAGAGTTGCGTGTGGAAACATATTCCCAATTGTAACTCTGGAAAGTGGAAACATAGCAGGAGTTGATTCTGGAACTCGCGGTGGTACTATTCAGATGCTCTGCTACTACAGAGAAGAGCTCAAGATATTTCCCGGAGTATGTGAGCAATACGTTAGTTAACCTTAAACACGCACCTGATCTCGTGGGGGATTTCCATGACTCACAAATTTGTAGTCTATATAAATCTATTTCAATCGAACGTACAGAGAAGCATTTCCATTTAGAGTAAGGATATATTAATGAAATTTTCTGAGTCGCCAAGCGCGTGGAGTTGGTTTTCCCGCACTTTTCTTTTTGTGGCAGTAAGTATTGATATATGTGTACATGTATGTACGTGGAAAATTAGGTGCGGGGTGTTGAATGCGAGATACTAACTATGGTAACAGCGATTTTTGTTTCTGATTACTCAACTGCTGGATAGACTAAAGGTAGGTGACATCAGGATTTACATAGTTGGGGTTTTAAAAACTATTGATGGCGGGGAGGCAAAGCCTGTAACGCGGCGAAAGCCTGGGATAAAGTTCGGCGTTTTGCGGTTCTCCACTCGTGTAAATGTTCAGTACGTAAGGTAGGGAGTTGGGGATGTAGGCTTTATTCGTTCTGAACTGGTAGGCCCTTGCCATGGTGTACTTGTCCAGAAGGGAGTAGGGGTCGACTTTCTTTTCGATTTTGGTGTCCACATATTCTTCGAACTCTTTCCAGAGGTGCTCTTTAGTGGACTGTTGGATTTTGGACCTGGTTAGGGTGCTCTTGCCTTTTGTCTTGTCACGTCGCATTTCCTGTTTCAACGACTCCACTTTGGCTAGCCTGTCTGCTTCTTCATTTCCCTGTATTCCTTCTTGGCCTAGGAACCAGTCGAGGGACACGTGGATGTTTCTGTTGATTAGGTCTTTGTTAATGCTGAAAATTTCTTTGGCGATGTGCTGCATAGGCGACGGGAAGGGGTTGTATACGGCCGTGAGCACTACCTGGTTGTCTGAGAAAATCACAGCTTTCGCGAAGGAGTCGCTTAGGTTCTGGAGCTCTCTGAAGGCTGTTAGGATTCTGTGGATTTCACCGTCGAAGACTTATATGCCTCAACCTAGGCCTTCTGTTCTGGTTCAGATGATTTCGTCTTTGAGATATAGGACAGTGGCGACTCTAACCTGGTTTTGTTTGTCGACTTTAGACGCATCGCAGTAAACCATTACTGTTTGGTCGTCCACATTCCTGGGGAAGGTTTTGAGCACTTCTTCCTTTGGTTTGAAGATCTGCAGGTTTGGTTTGCCTGTCGCGTCTATTAGCCACGGTCAGACTCTAGGGGGGGAGCTTGTAGTAGGCTAGGGACGTATCAATCTTCTCCAAATACCCTTTGTCGTAAACACAATTCCCAAGAACAACGCCAAACTGCCGAAAACATCTCTTTATCGTTACTTCCTTCTTCACCTTCTCCATCGCGTGAACCTTTGTCTGAGCATTGTCCATCACTCCGTACCCCAAATTCTCATGGTAAGTTCCATCCCTCAAAACTAATCCGCACCTTCACCGTCACTCCAATATTCTAAAACTGCCCATTCACATTATCCAAAAAATTGATCATGACATCCCTAACACTCGAGTTCCACCCATCATACCCAAATATCTTATTAGCTATTCTAATCAACTGACATCCTTCAACATAAGACAACTTCTTGCCGCCCTGTCTAGGTCTCTTCGAAACGAACTCAGCTCTGTTTACTATCCTCAGTACTAGACATATTGAAGATCCTCCGTATCCCACTCCTGACTATCGTGAATGCACCGTGTGTCGCCAATTATCTGTACATGTGCTAGTGGATGCTTTGCTCCAACCGTCAACAACTGCGAGAGGCAATGATGCTCCCTCGGTTACTATTGTATGGACGGGTCGGGTATACTTACTTAAGAGCAAGGCCATAGTCACATACATAGGAGCGATACTCGCTAAGTGCCGTCAGGGTAACCTTCATACGGCATCAACAACTGCGAGAAGGAAACCCCCTCTTATACTTATTTAACTTGTGCCAAGTCCCAAGTAATCTTTACCCTGCGCCTCATCTCTGTGTCATCGTTCCGATAAGCTTCACTTGCAGCGTTCTGGGCAACATCCCTGCGCCCGGAACGTTCTGAGATTAGATTTACTGCGTAAAACCTAGGAATTACTTCCAGCGTTCCGCGTTCTAGCAAATAAAGACAGAATCTTATCTAGTGCTTCGCCTGGGTCTCTATTTGCTGGGAACGCTTGTCGTTCACCCTACGCCCCCGGCTACGTGTGGCACTCGCTCCGCTCACTTAAGGCTTCGCCCCCTCATTCGCTGCGATCATGGGGACCCTCTTTATTTATAGTATAATACATCAATTGAAAAAAAAAAAAAAAAAAAAAAAAAAAAAACCGGTACTTTTCCCCCAGTACACAACAATCACTCCGCTTCGCTACGTGAGGCTCCGCCCCCTCTTTCGCTATCGCTCAAGGGGTCCCCCATGTAAATAGTAGTATTCCCTGAATATTAAATTAGACATCATAAACATCTTCGTGGGAAAACCCATACTCAGTCATGTTCCATTGCTCAATGCGACAAACGAACAATCCACTAGCACGGAATAGTCCTTCATTCAGGACTCCTTATCTTCATCCATTCCATCAAATACCATAGTCATGTTGCGTGTCTTCCGAAACCATGTACCATCGTATCTGAACATTTGCCAATGCACTCCCGTTGTAACGAAGCCGTAGACAAGGCCTCCACCGTTATTGTCCCTCGCATCTTTCAACGACAGCAGACACTGTTTCATCGCCTGTCCAACAGATGTTCGTTTTGCTTCGATGATGAAGATAAACTTTTTCTCCGTAACCGAAATTTGATCCACTACAACAAATTCTTCCGTACCTCCTGTCTCAGAGTCCACGCAGATGATCTCTCTCTCCCTCGATAGCTGTATATTATTCCGTCCCGTCTTACGTATGTAATCGAAGATCACCGGACTGATGGTAGAGTAAACCAAGTCATTAATGTTGCTTTCTTTAAAATCCGGATTCGCCTCCGTAGGATATCCTTCGATAACAAGATATTGCACGATCTGGTTATACACCTTGTCCTTGGCATTCAAGGCCGAGTCCTCTTCTTCAATCGTGTAGTTGGCTTCTGCCAACATGTTCTCAACCGGCACCCCTCGGATGTTTTTAATCCTGATGCCTAGTCTCTTCTCTGCATCCGCCATAGTCATGTTAGTGTACGAAGTTGTCCACTTCGACTTTCGCTTCTTTCGCTCGGTGTTATCGTCGCCCATCGTATTCAAATCGTACTCTCACGGATATTTGTAAATGTTCGCTCGTCGTGTCGCTCGTTGTTCGATCGCTGGTTGCTGAATCGAAAGGTTGAAGGGACTTCGTCTCTTCTCTCAGAGTGCCGGGGGGGCAATCTTAGCCCCCAGAGTGCCGGGGTGCAATTGGCTTCCCATTTCGATCACTTGCAATGTGGACGGGGCGTTTATGGTGGGGCCACTTATAACAAGGGTATGTCTTGGCATTTCTTGGCAAAAAAAACCGGGAATGTCACGTGATTGGAGATAGATTTTTTATCGTCGTTTCCATTTCTATTGCTTGTAAAACAATCAAAAACTATTGAGAGTGAGTATATATATTCACTAGAAATATTAAAAAAAAACAGGTCAACATACTGAACTTTTGCTTAGGATGCCATATTCAAAGGTGAAAAGGCAAAGGCTAAAATGCTGCTGCAAGATCTTTGCAGGTGCGGGGATTTGAACGATCATCTCCACCTCCACCAAAAGACCGACAGCGAAAAGTTCCACTTCATATTGAGATTCCGGATAGCGAAGATGAAGAAAGTGAACCGTCACTAGCTTTGAGTATTATTGCACGTGGTGGTGTTATAGAGGAGATGGATTATGAACGGGAAGAAGTTGCTGGGACTGGAGATTCGGAGAGCAGCGAAGGCCGAAGATGCTTTAGTGGCATCACGAATGAATCTTGGACTAGGTGGCAAGCAGCCTGTTATGCACGACACGAAATTTGGAGACAATATCCATCAGTCTATAGTCTTTGAACTACAAGACAATGTTTCTCCAGATTTGATCGGAAAACCCAAAGGAATGCGGAGGGTACTTCAAGAACGAGGACTTTGGAGAGAAGGGATGAAAAAGCAATGTGGTGTCAGTAAAAATGTTACTCCTGAAGACAAATCGCTCATATTAGATCAGTGCAAATAGGGGACGAGTTGTTGTGCATTACGGGTTCTTGGAAATGAGCCAGATTTTTCAGGGGAAGTTTCGCTCTTGCAGACTGTCATTGAAGGTAAAGGGCATGAATGCATTTTTTATCCGAAGTTTCATTGTGAAACGAATTATATTGAATATTTCTGGGCGGAGGTTAAAAGATATACACGTGATAATTGTACACATAAATTTGCTGAGTTATAGGACACGATCATGGCTGGATTGAATTCGGTTTCTTTGATTACAATACGAAGGTTTGCAAATCGGAGCAAGAGGTGGATTGAAGCGTATATGGATGGATTATCGCCAGGACAGAAGAAATTTGCAGATAGAGTATATAAATCACATAGAAGGGAGCCGGAAAGGGAAAAGTAGAGAGTTGGAAACGACAAGGTTGAATATCTAAATATAGTAACAATTGGTGCATCTTGGTGCATCTTGGCGCATCTTGGCGCATATCAGTGTACTAAGTACAAAAATCCCATACTAATTGTCGTATTTTTGTCCTCATCGCGATCTCTATTATCACAACCACGACACAATTAATTGAAAAAAAAATAACGGAGAGTCGTTGTATAGATTGTTCGCTATCATTCCCCGTTAAAAAAATTATCTCTATGTGTGCGGTTTCATATAGCGAGCATCGCGAATTTCGGTGGTTTTGAGGTGCCACCTTTAAATGGCCCCCACCTTATACTCGATGAGGAGCAAGGACATAGTCACACATTGTAGGAGCGTCAGGTATGTACCTTCATTCCCTACCAGAGTGCGGGGAAACCCCTCCCTCTTTTACTTTTTTTTTTACCGTAGCTACGCTCCACTAAAATTTATCCCTGCTCCACATCTCTGTGTCATTGTTCCGCCAAGCTTCACTTGCGGCGTTCTGGGCAACATCCCTACGCCCAAAACGTTCTGAGATTTACTGCGTAAAACCTAGGAATTACTGTGTGCGTTCCGCGTTCCAGCAAATAAAGACAGAACATTTTCAGTATAATTAAGATTTGACGGAGTAAATATCAGAACGTTCCGGGCGCAGGGATTAGACCCGGAACACTGCAAGCTTGGCTTGGCGGAACAGGCGAGGCGCAGGAGTAGACTTGGCGTAGAGAAGGTTTGGTATAAGTAGAGGTGGTTTGGCACCTCGCACTTGTGATAGATGGCTGGAGCGCTGTCTTTAATGGCTGGAACGCGGAACGGTGGAAGTAATTCTAAGGAAATACGCAGTATTTATGACAACGTTCCGGATGCAGGGATTACGCCCAGAACGCGAACGATGACACAGTGGCGCAGGGTTAAGTTAAGCGTAGCGAAGGTTTAGTTTAAGAGGAGGGGGTTCCCACCTGTCTCTCCGGGAGAAGTGACAAAGTCCCTTCAACCTCACGACTCGATAGACGGAGACAGCACAGACGGGTACGATGCCTATTGACCGTTCTCTCGACCGCAACGTGCACTTCTATGATGCTTCAGTACCTGGCGTTGCTTTAGGTGGACTCATCCAGAATGGGTCTGTCACGGAAGAGAATTTTCTCGAGATGCTCTGGATCCTATTCATCACGGAGACTCCTCTACGCGTTCAAGAAAGAACTTCAGGCCATGTCATAACAACAACGAACAACCCGCTGCAACCAGGAGAGTATGATATTTATTGCGACAGTAGGTGCTCGCTGAGTAAGAGTTTTCAATCACTCGCTAATTTTAAAAAAATCCAGCTCGTATTGAGGTCAACAATGAGCCATGGGTGCATCGCCTCGTTACACACAGCATCTCTGGGCGGGAAGATGCCTTTCGTGATGGAATCCGAGCTCGTGATGGGAAGTGTGTCATGTCAGGCATTGTGAATCTTAGGGCACGATCCGACATATGGAGTTGTTTTGAAGCGACTCATATCTTTCCTCTTGAGAGTGAAAGTTACTGGATCGAGAACAATTACGGGCACTGGATCAGGGACGTCACTCCTGGGGTGGCGAAAATCAACTCGTGTCAGAATGGCTTTCTTCTTCGTGGGGACATCCACACTGATTTCGATAACTACCTCGTCTCGGTGAACCCCAATGTGAGAGCTCTGTTAGTCTCCCTTGTTATTCATACTGATTTGTCAAAGGACAACTATAAAATCGTTGTATTCGGTCTCGATATACTCGGTATAGACGGAAGAACACTCGATCCTGTTTGTCGCGATCCGGCAAATCCACACCGTGTATCCGATCAACTTCTCAGGTGGCATTTTCGTCAGTCGGTGCTCGCAAATATGAGAGGTGCAGGGGAGCCGATATTCGAGCATGATTTTCCACCAGGAACGGATATGATGGCGGAGATTCGCGAAGGACCGTATGCACAAGAAAGGTTGGAGATGGAGTTTGCGTCGAGATTGCGAGGGGTTGGCTGAGGAGTTAGATACTTGTTTTGTAAAAATGTAATTTATTATTCATGTATTATACTATGAATTTGGGGGACCCAATGAGCGAAGCGAAGGAGGGGGCGAAGCCGTCAACGAGCGTAGCCAGAGGCGGAGGGTGATCCCAGCCATTAAAGACCAAGGCGAAGCACTGGGTAAGATTCTGTCTTTAATGGCTGGAACGTGGAATGGTGGAAGTAAATCTTAAAAATACTGAACATGTTCCACGTTCCTGCCATTAAAGAAAGAATCTTACCCTTTGCTTCGCAAGGGTACTTTAATGGCAGGACTGTGGCTTGCTTCGCAGCCACTATCACTCCGCTCACGCTACGCTCTTCGCCCCCTGGGCAACCTCCGGTGTCGCTCTGCTCCCTATCGCGCTTCGCTTGAGGTCTTCGACCCCCTCCTTCACTCCGTTCGGGGGGTCCCCCGTTAAAATAATTCTTCGCCGATGTAATCACTCCTTCGCTTCGCTCCGGACTCAACAAATAACTAAACCTTCCTCATCCAAAACACCATTTGACATAAAACTCACCTTTCACCTATATCCTCAAGCTTCGTCCTCCGTATCTGAATAAAATAAATACCACTTCCTCAAAATAAAATAAATCCTCCGTATCGGCTTGCTAATTCCACAACCTAAAATGCTCCAAATGTCGCCGTATATCCGTAATGCGATGGGGGGACTCATCTTCAATCATATCTCCACAATGCCTCCCTTGCTCAAAGCTGCGTACATACTCATCGCCGTTCATACACCACTGCTAAAAACCCAACCGTTAACAATCAACTGCACCTATGCACCTCCAGAGCTACACTCACCATATCTTACATCAAACTCCATCGGAATCCACCCTCCACTCCATCGCCAGCTCAACCGATCCTTCCTTCGTATCTGTGCCTCCTCGCGTCGACTAACCTCTTCACGCAACAAATCCACTTCGCCTGCAATCCTAACATGATCTTCCTCCAACCTCGACACAAACAATTCTCGCCACTCCATAGCAAGACCAAAAACAACTCCGCAACCGTCCTCTCACAGAACACAACACTTCAACCTTCCGACTCAACCGTCTCCTCAACCTATCCAACGGCCTCCACCTATTCCGTTCCATCGCTTTCTTTCGCAATCACCTTTTCGCTCCTTCCATTCACCATATCAATCTGCTTCCCTTTGTCAACCTTTCGCCTACCCTTTTACCTTCTCCGACCACTCCTCAAAATATCCTTCCCACCAGAACGAGTACTCTCCCCCTTCGCTTTCATAACCGTTTCCTCCAAACGTTGCGCATATGCTTCGCTATCGCCTCGCCTGTTAGATGCTTCGCTCCAAACTCGTCTTGCTCGTCGACAACTAGACTCACAAAATGACCGGGGGGGGGGGGGGGGAAATCCAATTTATATTTTTAATTTAGTACAAGACTGGGGAAGGAATAAGCGAGATGCAGCCAAGCGCGGCTATGCTCTAAAACCACCCAAAAAGACGGGGGGGAAGTATTTTCCCTCAGTCAATAGTATAGGCCGGGCGTATACACTCGATTAGGAGCAAGTACTAGCCATATACATAGGAGCATTCTCGCTAAGTGCTGTCAGGGTAACCTTCATACAGCAAATCAGGTTGTAGTTTAGCAAGGTGCTAACTTCTACAAGGACCGGGGGGGAAGTATTTTCCCTTCGGTCACTAGTTACGGCCGGGGCATATACACTCGATTAGGAGCAAGTACTGGCCACGTACTAGGAGCGTTCTCGCTAAGCGCTGTCAGGGTAACCTTCATACGGCTACAAGGACATGGGGGCAATTGGGCTCCCTTCGGTCACTATTGTATGGATGGGTCGGGTACACTAGCAAGGCCATAGTCACATACATAGGAGCGATACTTCGCTAAGCGCCGTCAGGGTAACCTTCATACGGCCACAAGGACGGGGGAAACCCCCTACTTATACAACGCGACCTTGTGCCAAGCTACTCGACGTAATAAACCATTACTGTGTGCTTCACCACAGTACTATCACAAGCAAACCTCTCGTTCTGCCAAGCCAAGCTTGCTTTGTTCTGGGAACAATCCCTGCGCCCGGAACGTTCAGATTGCTACAAATCTTAATTATTTTACTGCTGGAACATGGAACATGCAGCGTATATCTAAGATTTACGGGAGTAAATATGAGCCCGCTTCGCGTCGGGGGGTCCCCCATAACTCCTAGTGAAATAATAAGACAAAACCTCTTTAACGCCTGTCGCTTGGCGCATATCTTTCTAAAATACCACTTTTTCTAAAATACCTCTTTCTTGCAGGAGGCTAAGCCAATAGCCAAAAGCATCGAATCAAAGATGCAGTATATTTTGCGACTAAACTACGCACTCCAGTTCGATGTACTTACATGTATTC
>JABYPW010001430.1:0-15394 GCA_016880775.1 Phymatotrichopsis omnivora
GGGTGGAGGACAATTGGTGTTGAACCAGCAGATGATGACTGGCATGGCCGAGTAACAACCCATTGCGGCAAGGAAGAGCGCAAAATATTGTATGGAGATGTTGTCGTGAACGGACAGCAAAATTGCAAAGCCGGCGATAGCAACGCAGATGGGGAGGAGGGTGAAGATGAAGCGGTGGCGGAGGTAGTCGGAGAAGGTGGCGATTATCATTGCGAGGGCGAAGGCGGCGGCCCAGGGAGGGACGGAACGGAGTTGGGTTTGGATTGCTGGAGTTCGTTAGTGGGTGAGTGGATGGAAGGAAGGATACGGATTTGAAGGGATGGCACTTACCGCTGTAGCCGAGACCATTAACGATTGAGGGGGCAAAGTAGGCGTATCCTGGGGGTTTTTGTTGGTTTAGAACTTCTGAACCAGGTAGAAAAAAAAAGAGCTTACCATATGCTGGGACAATAAGTCCGAGATACATAAACCCGCCGACAAAAATCTTATCTAATCGACTTCAGTGATTCAACTTCAGAAAAATCAAAAATCCGAGGCCGAAAATACTCACAATCCTTGAAGACGTTTAACACATCCTTAAAGGTCATGCTCTCCTTCCTTGCGGACTCGCCAACATCCTCTTGAAGCCGTGCCTTTACAAATGCTCTCTCTTTTTCACTTAAGAATTTCGCCTCCTCCGGGAAATCGGTGATCATGAAATAAAAAAAGAACGAAATAACGCAAGTGAGCACACCCTCTGTTCCCATGCGCCAAGATAATTAGCTTTTCTTACCACGCTGAAGGGCTAAAAAAAAATTCCTTGCTTTTACGCTTACCGAGGATAAAGATCCACCTCCAGCCGCGGTATCCCCGCATCCCATCCATTTTACCAATGGCGCTGGCCAGTAGCCCGCCGAAAGCCCCAGCCAAGGAAGTCGACGAGAAGAAAAAGCTGTACCGTTTTTGGGCTTCGGAACGTTTATACCACATTGCGATAAGGTAGAAGCATCCAGGGAACATTCCTAAGGTTAAGTTTATCAATATTATAGAATACAGGGTTATCGTACAAAAGTTACGTGCTCACCGGATTCGAAAAGACCCAAAAAGAAGCGTGTTGCGAGGATGCCGCTGTAATTCTGCACCAACCCTTGAAGCGTGGTTGTGAGGCCAAACAAGAACATGCAGAGGGGCACTAAGAAGATTCAGCATGGCTTCTATTGAAATGATCGGGCGGGGACCATACACCAAGTGTGAGGCTTGAACTTTTTCAAAAGCATATTTGACGGGATTTCGAATACTATCAATCCATCGCATCAGTTGCCATTACTCGATTCTACAAACATTCGCGGTATAGCAAAGCTCAAACTTACAGATATAAGGAACAAAGAAGATAGTCAACGCAGTATTATACTCTACGCCCCCCAAATTCAGGTCTTCCCTCAATCCGAAAATTGCGGCATTGGATATATTCACCCTATACATGCTCTGTTAGCTCAAATTCCGCACACGAAAAACACCGGAAAGAAAACCAATACCGATCCAAAAAGGCCAGTAAATAAAGAATACAAAGAAACGGTAACAGCCTTAAGTCAATCTTTCTTAAGAGCTTACTCTCATCGATTTCCGAATTCGAGTTTAATTCCACATTTCCGTAGTGCGGGGGGACATCTTCAATTGAACCATTCGACGGTGTCGGCTCTGCTTCCAGAAATATTTTTAGTCTTCCATGAAAAGCAATTCGTGCGTGGGTGACGATAAACCGAGCTTACGTTTTTCCGGATCCATTGTTTCCACTCGAAACTTACTTCCCCTGGTAACTGTGGAAATTTTTCTGCGGGACAATATGGGAAAACCGGGAAGCCGCTTCTCACGATGGAGATAAAGCTTCTTATATCCCTCCTCGAGACGTTCTTGTACCGGGCGATAGGGAAGCTTGCGCGTGGTCTTAGCGAGCCTACTATGCGGCTGCAGGGCTAGGGTCGAGTGCCGTTGGGGAAGGTAAAAGACAATTAAATGCACCCGAAGACGAATTGAATTTTTTTTTTTTCTATTTTCTTCTTTTCGAGTGTTGAGATTAGGGTCGGAGGTGAGTGATATATGTATATGCGGGGCGAAATCGGGAATGAATATCCGCGACTCACGTTGCGTTCCTCGCTGTCGGGTTTTGCTTTATTTCCTTTTCCCTTGCTTATTTCCAGGCCACGCGAAGCAATTCAGGAGGGAAGGGGGGGGAGGAAAAAAACCCAATTTATAATATTTTTAATTTTTTACAAGACTGGGGGGAAGGAACGAATGGGATGCAACCATGCGGTTATGCCCTAAAACCACCCTAAAGCGAAGCAATTCAGGGAAAAAGCTTGAACAAACACCCGAACACGGTTCGCTTCTCCAAGATCGTCGGTAAAAGCTCGCTTTCGTGCATGACATTGTTCTCCATATTCCGAAGGCTAAGGAAATCGACATGTACTAGTACTTCTACTCGGTAATAGTACGGTACCGGCTCTCCCATGCAAACATTTTACGGTTCCTGCTGACGCGGCCCATGCTTTCCTCATTAGGCTTGCATCGTTGGAAACTTGGAATCCAGCTTGACAAATTTTTAACTCTATCTCTCGATGCCGCCTGCCGAGTATCCGCATTTTTTGCGGTGCATCGGTCATAGCCTTTGCTCCGGCTCCGGTTGTGAGAAATTGGGAATGTTGTTGACAGCTGCAGGTGAGATATGCGGCCTTGATTCGGCGCCGCGGGTGTTTGCGATCAGGTTGGTTGTTGTTGGTGCTGCTGTGTAAGCGTTGCCGAGACTCGAGTCATCCAAATGCACTCGGAGTAACTGCACGGAGCTAACATAATTTATCTATAAGTACTAAAGTACAGCAGTATGCGACGGTGTCGAGGGGGGAATCCAAATGAAAGCGACGGTGTCGAGGTACCGGGGCAGCGGGGCAGCCTAAATAATACATAATCTTGACAGCCTTGGGCAAGAATGCCACCTACGTAGTACTGCATATGTAATGACTGGATCAGCTCAGCTTGCCCCGCGCGCGGTCGGGTGATATCCGGTGAAGGAACTAGCGCGCCAACCCCCAACAGAGAGCCTCAACAGCGTCACAGCAAATGTCGTATCTCCATTCCCTGAATCTCATCTCCGCAAACTCACGATGGGAGTCCCCCACCTCTACAACCACCTCCGACCCTACGCGCGTCCCGCAGTCTACAATTCCGCTGCACAACCAACCCTCCTCTACGTCGACGGCCCAGGCCTCGCCTACCATGTCTACAACCTCGCCCTCTGCTCCAGGCCGCTCCCCGGCGGCCGGAAAAATCCTTGGGAGTCCATGGTCGAGTACACCGATTTCGCCGGCGCAGTGCTGAAATATCTCCACCGGCTCGAAGAATGCGGATTCGACATGTACATTCCCCTCTCGCCGTCGAAACAAGAGGTGGATGGGTATGAGGTTGATGTAAAGTTCGCAGAAAGAAATTCTATTTCGACGGCCACTTGCCGTATTCCAAGCGTTCCGTGCGCCTAGAACGTCTCACCAAAAATCTTCAAAAACTCCAGGCCTTCAACAGACTCCACCCGTCTATCCGTTCCTTATCCCAGCTAAACCCCCCCGATCTGCTAAATCCAAACTCAAAATACTACCCTCACGTTGCCCCGCTTTCTGCACCGCCGTTCATCATCGGCGCCACGATCGAAGCGCTGGGTCAAAGTAAATTTGCGGAGCGGACACGAACCGTTCCCGGGGAAGCCGAATCCTTCTGTGCCCGCGACGCGGCTGAATTCGGCGGGATCGTGTTGACAGGGGATTCGGACTTGTTGTTGTATTCCTCCTCTTCCGAGAAGAACAAGGAGTGGGGTGTGATAATGTTCAAAGATCTGTCATTTTCGTTCTCTCCAACGATTTACGCGACAGCGAGAACATTTATGCCCGAGGAGATCTCCAAACTCGTCGGAGTGGACCTGAAAATGTTTGCTTGGGAATGCATCGCCGACCGCAACGCCTCCTTCAACGTTATCCGAGAAAGAGTCAAGCGCCTCATCGAGCAGCAGAAAAAAGGCGTCAGAGTGGATGGCGGTCGCCGCTGGCGAGAATTCCTCGATGATTATAAACTCCCCGCGTTCGGAGAACCAAAGATGATTGCGGAGCCCCGGATCGCGGAGATCCTGAATTGTGGGGCTGGGACTGAGGATGGGACAGGAGCGGTGGAAGTTTTTCTGCCGTTTTTGTGGGAGGATCCGACGAGGTCGTCCGCTTGGGATGTGGGTAAGGAGTTTAGATCTTATGCTTATTCGCTGTTGGTAGCCGGCGACGGGAATGAATCGAGGACGGTTACGGAGTTTGTGAGACGTGGGAATAGGATTGCTGCTGTCGCTGTGAACCCCACGGATGCTGGGTCCCTGAGCTTGCTCACGGAAGTTGAAAATTGGTGGGTGAAGGCGATACTGGATTCTATCCTCGCCGTGTACGCAGATCGTGGTCAGTCCCCGCCGAATAAAAAATGTTTGGAAGCCGCGGCTTGGATGTTGTCACCGCCCTCATCCGCTTCTCGCTCCTCCTTCTCCTCATCATTACCGTCAACGCCAGTACAATGGACATGGGAGGTGGTACATTTCTACTCGCAAATCCAGGCTGGATACTATTCTCTCCTGCTCCTGCAACAACTCCTGCTACTATCCCCTTCCCTTCCAAGTGCGGATACACTCACAAGCATCCCCCCACTACCACCAATATCTGCCGTTATCAATACCCGCAACTTCTTGGACGGCCACAATCTCTCCGGCCCGCGTGAACAAAATATCGCTGCGGAGGTTCTGCGAAAATATAATACCGACCTAGCAGTTTCGCAAGCCGAAAACGAGCAGGATGGCGAAATGAGCGTGGCGTTAGCATCGGACGATGAAAATATCCTGGAGAGTGTGGTCGCAAAGGGAAGTAGTGGAGATGAGAAGGAGAGCGAGGGCCTTGAGGTTGCGGAGAAGAAGAGGAAGAAGACGAAACGGGAGAAAGAGAAGGAGAAAGAGAAGCAGAAGGAGGTGGCGTTGAGTATGGAAAATATGTTTGCAGTGCTGGCGCAGGAGTAATGGATTGTAGATTATATCATATTTTCTTTGATCACATTATCCTTCCTTTGTGAAGCGACAGCTCCGTATTGCAGTAGAGGACAGGGTGAATGTAATAACGGCTACCATAGAACAGATGAAAACGGAAGGCGTTCACAGGATAGAAACACTAAATATTATTTCCCGCGAGCCAGAAATGCCTGCCGGAAGCCCTGAATGATGGATGAGAGATGTTAATGCCGCCCAACCCTCCCTATCAACACGACAATTTCGCCGAATTCCACATTTCCATTTTTCCCCGCAGGCGCAAAGGTTCTCCCCACTGGGCCGGAACAGGCGATGTAGGAATTAATAAAAAAAAAAAAAAAAAATTAAAGCACCGATCTAAGCAATCCACGGAACCTCGAATAATACTGAAAATCACCGCGATCTTGTTATAATTATTTCGTTACCTGTTTATAGAAGCGGATTATTGCGAACGAGTGATGGACCATGATCCAAAGTTGACCATCGTTCGATGAGAGCGGAGTCGATAAGTCGTTTGTGGGTAAGAGAGGGGCGTAGATAGGTACCTATGCGGTGGCTTTTGTAGGTGGGCTGTTGAGTGTGGGCTGAGCTGTTATTGCAGCTATCTATGAACGTAACTAGGGGTTTGTGCGTAGCTCATCACTCACAAAGAGATATTAAGTGAAAAAAAAAAAAAAAAAACAAGGAATTTCCTCCCCCAACCTAACTCTAAATTCACGGGCCATCTCCAGGTAAGTCACGTGGAGTCACGTGGGGGCACTCCTATGCTGGTGTGGACGGTTATGGCTTCACTTAGCTTAAAGGTGCCTTAAGGTTGTATTCTATATATTATTGATTGGGGTTAATAAAATTCCCTGCTGCAAAAAAAAAAAAATACATGACGGGCATAGGAGTGTCGAAAAATCAGACCAATGTACCGTTAGTGTGTGGCACTGAAATTGTATATGTTCATGTTACTTTCTCTATCTTGTAAATTGTAAAGAATAAAATTGAATTACCCCCCCTTCCCTCTATCTTGTAAATTTTATATATGTATATCCGGTTTCAATAATCGGAAGTAGACGATTCCATTTTGTGAGTATAGCGTAAAACAATTTAAATAGCACCCATTTGTATCGGTATCTGTTGCTTCTCCTTTAACATAGTGGGTGCTTTTACCATATATATATATATATATATATATACGCATATATACTGCTAGCATCGGCCATTGGTCTGAAATAATGTGAATGTGAAAATGATATTAGCGTGAATAATGATAGTGGAAATCGTTATTTGTATTTCCTGCTTTGAACAACATGGCTCAGTACTGTAATCTGTGTGGCAAAAATGATATGTATGGCGGCATTGGGTATTTCATTTCCTGCCGCAAGCCCGCTCAGTTTCCTAATGTGATGCGATCTCACATGTAAATATGCGGCGGTGAGTTGCAGTAACAATATGGAGTTCTCAAAGGTATGTAAACAATAAAAACACACGACTTTCCTCTTGCACCAATTTATATTAATTGATATTTATTATATAGTCTTCATGTAGTAAAAGCCCGTCTCTCTTCCTGATAATAGGGATACAAATACACGTGGGAAATACATATGTGAGTGCGAGAGCGAGTCCCCGGTAAGTGGGTACGGGGGAATATCGATTAGGCACTTTTGGAAAAAATAATCCACACCATCTAATGGACTGATAGCTCAGTAGTAAAGAACCCAAGCAGGAATTCGGGGTCGTAGGTTCAAATCCTGGTCAGTCTGTGGCCACCACCATGGAGTGCCGGAAGCGATGAGGGTTGAATATCTACGTAGAGTAAATAAGATAGCACTTGGCACATCATGGCCACATCTTGGAGTAAAAAGTTACTTACCATCCCCTCTCATATTAACCGTCCTCATCGCGATCTCTATTATCACAACCACGACATAATTGGTTGAAAACATGATAGCGGAGAGTTGTCGTATAATCTGTATGTGTGTGGTTAGGGTTGTAGAATCGGCGATTTTGAGGTGCCACCTTTACATGGCCCCCGCCATACATACTCGATAGACCAAACACCATCATTGTTGGCTAAGTTTCTTCTAAATTTGATACATGTAGCTCTAACTATCGCCATTTTGCCGTAAAGCATGTTTCCGACGTGTTATATAACATTGCGAGTCCTTTCACTTCCCACTTCTTCATATCTTGACTGTTGAGAGCAATTATTCGTGCTACTTTTTCAAACTTAACGCGAAATAAGACGTAAAAATGGTCAACATCTGCAAAAAAAAAAAAAAAAAAAAAAATTGAAGCGCTTTTTTCGAAAGTTGTTTCGAATGCTCAAACTTCTTGCCAGCAGGCTGACCCCGACATTACTTCCGCAAATACGAATGTCACTTCACCCGTCGACGATAGCACTGCACAACCTGCTTTGCCGCCTACAGATATTTCTTCAGGAAATATCGTCGAAGTACCTTCGCCGGCTCATCCAGCTCCAGGTTCCATCACTCTTCCAACCGTCAGTGATCGTAGCGGTCACCCTGGATCTCCGGCAGAACCTATTTCTCCACAGCAAGAAAGTAGAGTTGACGATTCTCAAAAAGAAAGCGATGCAATTGATATCCAACCGCCGGTATCTCCCGGGTATATCAAACCTCTTTTAAACAGATATTTGACGGTCTGGCTAACCAAATAAATTAAACTCTAGTCATTCAAAAACACCATGGGAGAAGGAAATCGAGAAACTGGGAAACAAATACCCGGACGAGTTCAACCTCGAAGACTCGAATAAGCGCCATATAGTCATAGAGGTGTTGGATGTCGTCAAAGCTAAGTAGAAAGAGTGCGAGCAGAAGCAATTGGAGTTGCAGAAACCTAACGGGGAGGGTGGTAGTGCTGAGGGTAGTAGCAAAAAACATTCTTGCCAGCCTAAATAAGCTTGCCCAGATTGGAGAAGCTGTTTTTCAGCATGGTTCATTGCCTGTATGGGTGGTGTGGACTGTATTGCGGTCTATTTTACAAGTATTCATCCAGCTTTCATAGTTACACTAATATTCATTTACATGAACTAACCATAATTTTCTTAGGCCGCCCCGAATGACAAGGAAACCATGCAAAACCTTCTACCAGATATAGAATATATCTCTTCCGTCTTGGGGCGTTGCGCAATATACGAGACTCTATACAAGGAGAGTCAGTTTAAATCTGCGCACGGGCTTATAGACTCCTTACCGGATTTATACACAGCTGTATCTGTTGCCGTCAAAAGGCTTCTTCAGCAACAACAATACAAGCATGCTCTTTCATTCCATTCGCAGAAACGAATTAGAAAAAGCGTACGCCTATTAAGTACGGTGCGTTCGTGGTGCGGTTAGTCCGTACGCTGAGGAGTTTCAGCCTCGCGTGGAGGCAATCAGGAAGTTGGAACAGACGACAGAAAACGCAGCCCGCGCCGCTTTCGATGAGTGTTGGATTCCCTTTGACTTTTTTTTTTTTTTTTTCTGTTACTTTTCCCGGAAACCCTCTCCAATAAGCTGGTTGGTTGGGCGGTTCTGGTCCATCGGGTGATTAAGCATGAAAAGATGAGATCCGGTAAATACCCTCAAATGTCTCTCGATATTTCCAATTCCAAGCTAATTTCTTCAGATGCTGAACGTAGCGAGATCCTAATATGGCTTTCTAGAATAGAATACCTGTCCAACAACGCCATTTGCATAATTGCGGAATTCGGCAGGCCTATACCGGAAATTGGTTGCTGGAGAAAAACGAGTTTATTATATAACTGGAAAAATTACGATTCGCGTTCCACCCTGTGACTACATGGTATCGGTAAGTCGATCGATTGTCACGCGACATTTTATATATATATATATAAGTTACATTATATCTGACTATGTACCTTAAAAAACAGCTGGGGCTGGCAAGACCATACTTGCGTTAGTACTTTCATCCTTCGAGCAACGTCGTGGATAGGTGCTAACTTCCTCCCCTAGATCCTTCGTTATTGATGTTCTTATGCAAACGAGGTCAATCAATCACGCCGTCGCATATTTCTATTGTAGCCACGCAGAACGGGAAAGGCAAGACCCCGTCTCAATATTGAGGACTATCGTGAAACAATTATCCATCATCAACTCTGAAAATTCTCTTCCGGAATCGGTAGTATCGAATTACCAGAAGAGTAAAAACGATGGCTTTATGTGTAGTGGTTTGTAGCTATCGGAATGCGAGGGGTTGATTTCGAGTTTCACAAAAGGTTTCAAGCAGACCGTCATCATATTCGATGCCCTGGACGAGTACGACGAATATTTGAGGCGACAACTTCTGGATGCGCTGGACAACATCCTCAGGTCATCGCCTGGCTTGCTCAAAATTTTTATTACTAGTCGGGATGCCAACGACATTCGTGCTCAAACTCGAAAACGGACCGAACGCTTATATTATATAAATCAACCGATAACGTCAATGACATCCGAATACTCGTCCAGGCGGAGGTAGAACGATGTATCTCGAAGGGATATTTGCTAAATGGTTCCGTGCCTCCTGAACTAAAAAGATACCATCATAGAAAAACTTACAAAAGGGGCCAAGGGAATGTAGGTCTCGCGTTTTTATAGTAACGTTGCTTCCAAAAGAAATTTGATTGGCTAACCTTGTCTCATTGATTGGCATCAGGTTCCTATGGTCCAGCTTACAGATCAGGGCCATATGTAAGCAGAGGACACCAGAAAGGGTCAGGAAAGATTTGAAAGAAACGTATTCTACCATATGGGAGAAAGTCTGCGCACAAAGTGGGACGATCGCATTTTGGCACATAATATACTATGGTGGATCATGTGCGCTACAGTTCCTCTCACAACTGTTCGGGTTGTTTACGCGGTCGCCATAGATTCGACAGGAAAGTAGAATAGCGATTACAGCGGTCTCAAGGAGATGGATATACTCGACAAACAACTTGGCATATTGCGCACTGCCCATTTCTCTGTAGATGAGTTTCTCGCGAACCAATTCGAAATATCAGAAGCCCACACCTACGTCGCAGAGACATGTCTCACCCTGATGTGTAATCCGAACTTTTTTACAAATCCGTCAAATCCGTCGAGCGGATCAACCACTCTCTACTCAGATATGTGACCAAAAACTGGGTGCATCGTATTCGCTCGTCCGGGAAAGGGTCCAGCAACTTATTGCTTTTGCAAAAGAAGTTTTCAAGCCCTTCTCCAGCATACCAGGCATGGCTAAGAACGACCTCGACAAACGAGCAATTTAAGCCCCACCCCACGGAAGCGCAGCTTTCCCCTTTATGGGTAGCCTGTTACTATCAGCTATGGGACTTCTGCCAAGACCATCTGAGCAGCAGTGTTAATTGGCATATTCGGAACATTGACGGAGTAACGCCATTGCATCTGGTGGTAATGCGTGAGAATGAGGATTTTGTTAATCTCCTAATCGAGGATCAAGGTGTCGATTTGAACTCGAAAGATAAGCTCAGTCGAAGTGCTCTCTGGCACGCATCGAGTCGTGGACAAGAAGCAGTTGTTAAACTTTTACTGGAAAAAGAAGGTGTGGAATTGAATTCAAAAGCAATTCCCGGCACCGGCTCCTACTTATCGTATGGCGGGTTCTTGCAGGAAGGTGATTACCGTTACACTATTGGAACCGGAGTAGAGGGGGAATCAGGGCGGCGTTAGAAGGTCATGAGGAGGTCGTCAAGCTGCTGCTTCAGAAGAAAGGTGTAGACTTGAATTCCCAAGAATAAGGACGGCCAAACACCACTACTGGTCGCAGCGTCAGAAGGGAAGCATGCGATGGATGAGCTGTTACTTTCCGCTAAAGGCGTGGATTCGAATTGCGAAGATAATTTCGGTAGGACAATACCTTGGTATGCGGTAAGTACTGGCAACGAAAAAGTGATCAAGCGCTGGCTCTCGAAAGGTGTGGTTGGTTGGAATGCCAAAGACAAGGACGGTAAAACACTACTATTGGCGGCAGCGTCGGAAGGGAAGGATGCGGTGGTTAGGCTGTTACTCGCAAAAAATGGTATTGATTTGAACGCCAAAGACAAGGACGGCAAAACACCACTATTGGCGGCAGCGTGGAAAGGTTGTGATGCGGTGGTTAATCTATTACTTGTAAAAGATGGGATTGATTTGGACGCCAAAGAAAACGGTGGCAAAACACCACTATTGGCAGCAGCATCGGAAGGTTGTGATGCGGTGGTTATATAAGCTGTTACTCGCAAAAGATGGGATTGATTTGAACGCCAAAGACAACGACGGCAAAACACCACTATTGGCGGCAGCGTCGAAAGGTTGTGATGCGGTTGTTGAGCCATTACTCGCAAAAGGTGGGATTGATTTGAACGCCAAAGACAACGACGGCAAAAGATCACTATTGTCGACAGCGTCAGGGCTAGCACGGAGAGACGAGGTGGTTGAGCTGTTACTCGCAAAAGATGGTGGGGTTGATTTGAACGCCAAAGACGGGACACCGCTATTGGCGGCGGTGTCGAGAGGAGACTATGACGTTGCCAAGCTGTTGTTACTCGTGAATGCCAAGGACGGCAACGGCAAAACACCGCTATAATTATCGCGAAGGAAAAGGGTCACCAACGGATAGTTAACATGCTACTTCAGGCGGGGGCCATGGATGTGGGGTGCGGGGGTATTGGTGTCTCGGCCGGGCATAGCGAAAATAGTGCACAATTGTTGGAGCAAGAAGTGGCTGCGCTGCTGTAAACGGTAGATCAAAAGCGCACGATCTTTTAATTGATATCGCTGACATATTTACTGTATCTTCAAAAGGTTTCAACAACAATGCGAGGAGTGGCACGACTATCAACGGATACAAAATCACCGCCGCCTTATCTCGAAGACGTTTAAAGTTGGATACTTGAGGAAATTGGGGGTTTTGTTGAGTGTAGAATTCATTTATTAGCGATTGGGAGGGCATACATCACGGGAGAAAGAAAAAGAAAAACTGAGTTATACGGTCTTTATAACGAGGTGAATCATATGGGGTGTTCAGAATTGGATTTGGGAAGATGTACCGCGAGATCAGATTCGAGTGAGAGTTGATGATTCCCGATTTTAGAATGTTTTTTTCCGGATGTTTTTATATCTTTCGTTGATAAGTTTTTGGTTTTAATCCTGTTTTTCTTTTTTTTTTTTAGTTCATGGTGGATGGAATTTCTGAGTGTTTTTTTTTTTTTTTTTTTTTTTTTTTCCGGTTTTTTTTTTTTTTTTTTTTTTTTTTTTTGTATTGTATCCGGTTTTCTTTCGTCTTCGTTGCAGGTGCTTCCGGCATACATTTCCTCTACCAGTTTCCGTTGGTCATAGCCTTCGCATATAGTGCTTTCATACTGCTGCCTAGCCATTTTTCTTGTATATGATGTGTTTCATTCCATTCCTTTCTTTGATTTCTTTCTATTTCTTTCGATTATCATCTCCTTCATTTTTTGCGCTGGATACGTGAAGATTAGTGAAATTGATGTGCATGTTTAGGACGTTGTTGCATGTTGCAGGGTATAGATTTCTCACTTCCTTCCCTTCCCTTTCCTTTTTTATTTTGCTTTTGTTTACAATCCCCGGCGTGATGTGGGAAATTCTAAGAAAGGAGTGGAGCTTTGTGCTTGTAGTATATGGGTAAATTTTTTGATTTTTCCTTTTTTCCTTCGCTTTCGGCTAACTGAGTTACAATTGCTTTTCCTCCCGCTTTTGATTCGCACTTTTGGTTTCGAAGATAAAAACAACTTTTTTTTTTTTTTTTTTGGTCTAAAGAAGAGATGCACGGTGACAAGTGAGGGAGTGATGCCGGTTTTTTTTCCTTTTTTTATTTCCCCTTTTTCTTGTTTATTTTTTCATTTTTCATTTTTTATCTTTTTTTTTTTTTCATAATAATTTATTGGTTGAATTTTTTTTGTCTCAGGCCGTACGTGGGTGAGGGTTGTTATATCAAGGGTTGAAGGCGAGTTTTGATTTCATGTTTGGCAATGGGCCATGGAGCAGATGATCAGGGAGGATGAGGATCGTGAGGTATATCTTTTTTTGCGGTAGAATATTGAAACATGTTTTGGGAGCGATGCCGGAGGCCTATCGGCTGCCCGCGGAAAAAAAGAAAAAAGACCATTGAAATTGAATCGAGGGCGTCACATACAGTGTTACTCTGTAGTTGCGTAAACAGCACCGCGGAAAAAAGTATGTGTACTTTCTATATACATGTATATTTCGAATCTGCCTGTTAGTCTCGTTCACAACAGCTTTCAAGTGTATTTGAAAACTTTTTGTTACGAGTCGAGATGACATTTTGTTAAATTTGAGGATTTACCGAACGTCTACATCTATTCAAGCGATAACAAACTCCGGCGATATCGAGTTGTTTGTTGCTACGGAAGTCGAAGAGTATATCGCGGGGGGAGAATTACTAGGGGGTCGGTCATACTTGAACTGAAACAGGTCATCGTGAGCACACTTATTAAGGTTATCCACCTATATTCTAGTGCCTATTTTCAAAAATGTTTTCCGCTAATGGTTCTTCGCTTTGGTGCGAATTAGGTTTTTGCGGGTCTATTTACAGCTCAAGCACCTAGTATCTCGGGGTAGAGCGGGGACGGCGATCAAGGCAGTTTTAGGACTACCGAGAGATTTGGAAACTACCTACCCTAGCGAAAGCAATTACCTTTTGACCAACGAACAACGATTTGCAACATGTATACCCGACCATTTCTCAACATTGATGAGATTACCGATGCTATCTCTATCGAACCAATACACTGGACAGAAAATCCGGCCGTTAGAGTATCATAGCGCTTCTAGCCATATGTCAAAATCTCGTGGTGACGACAAAGAACTCGGTGTTTCGTTCTGCACGCTTTTCGATGACGAGTTTTGTAGAAAAGCTTGAAATAAGCGCTTCTCACATAACAGCCGCAGAAGTTTACCTCACACTACTCTACTACGAGAATCACATAAATACTAATCGCCGAAGTGAAAAAAATATCCTGGACAACTTTGCCTTGAAGAACTATCTTTTCGTATGCTCAATAGGTATAATGGTATATGTATAGACATGAAGGCACAACCTCCTTTTCTAACTTTCGCATCCTTCAGTGAGTTTCCTCAATGCCAATTCTAAATTCCCCAGAAGTTAGAATTGTTGAATTTTGTAGGTTGTCGTTGGTTCTCGGGTTGTTAAGACTAAGTTAAGGATTGGCGTGCTCTTGCTCTTGCTCTTATCTTTATCTTTTTCTTATCGCTCTCGCACTTTCTCGAGATAGCAACTTCTCGTAATGTTCAATAGAGAATAATAATCACATTTTTTCTCTCCAACACAAATTACGAAAGAAGGGGTAGAGCATAGCGCCACATAAAAAGAACTATAAAAGAAGCTTTAAGTGGATTTGTGCGAGAGTTGGTAACTCATTCAAACGCAACGATGAATTATAGCTTCAAAGATTGGATGAATTCGAAGTTGCTTTCTGCTCCCCATACAGAGTGGGAATTCCCCCATAGTTATGTGTTAGACGATCATGAAGCGCAAAACAACTAAGAAAAAAGGAAGCGGATAGACAAATAGACCCTCATGCAATCAACTCAAGCCTATGCCTACTAGCGACTGTTCAAGCACCTATGTTTCCCTTCCTTGTGCCGGTCTGCCCTCCTATCTCCCGTACCCCTTCTTCGGAGACAGACTTCCACAACAAAAGAGAAAGAACACAAAACTCATAGTAATCACACACCTAGTACCATCCAAGATTCCACCAAGTCCTTGCTTTTGAAACAGACGACTCACTATCTGTCAGCACATCCCAAAAACTCATCAGACTGTTACGATCATAAACCATCACTTGCGTTAAAACTGTGCTCCAGCGCAACTCCGTTGAGTCTGGAAATACTGTTTTAAAACATAATTTAATGTTACAGCCCTGGAGCGAAAGCCCGGCTGAGACTTCTCGGCTTCGGGATTCAATAATGGCTGTGTATGCATAAATATTACCTTACAAACCGTCAACCACAAGCCGCAGAGCGTACCCGCCATTCATATGTTTCGGTTTTAACCTGGAGAGTTTAGCATTTGAAGAGCGAGGGGAAAGGTATTTGTTCGCGGGGAGTCGGAGGGCGCCAGGGTTGCTCCGGAGGCGGCGTCCACGAATGGAACATGGATTCAATAGAACCATATGGGATGTTTTTATTGTGGAAGAGGAAAATACGCCTTGATAGAGATTTAGCTCAAGTTATTCCGAGTGATAAGATATAGAGATTGAGGGAGAAGAAGGTGGCGGTTAGCAGGCAGGGTCATTGGCGGGGGAGTGTTCGGTTCCATATATATATATATATATATATATATATATAT
>JABYPW010001431.1:0-15389 GCA_016880775.1 Phymatotrichopsis omnivora
AAAAACAAGATGACGAAATACGAGCATGTTTATTCCAACAATATGCCACGCCGGATCATTTGTAGAAATACATTATACTACGTACAGGACGTCAATATTAATTGGGCATCAGCAATTCCTAGCGAACAGGAGCAACCTATTTTCTAGCCTCAACTTTATTTCTGTTCTTAAAGACAGGAAGCAAAGAAAATTCGTTTCGAGCACGGCCGGGGTAAGCCGCAAAAAAAAGCAGAAATTTAACTGTTTTCTATTGGAATCAAATATAGGATTTCTGGACATCTGAACGTAGGGTTATATATGGAGTGGAACGAATTAGGTGAAGGAAAATAAAAAAAAAAACTGATTAAGTCACGCCGGATTAGATTTATAAAGGATTAGGAAATCTTATTCACCCTCCGTCCGAGTCAAGTATATATACCTTCTGCGTCGTACATCATTTTAGGCACGAATCTTTACCCTATGTTCTAGTCGAACGTGTTGTTTTCAAAAATCCAAACAATCGTGTCTCCTCTCCGAGTATCAATTATGATAGACTAAAAATGGCCGATCAGCTGGTGTTTTCGGTGTTGGGACACTCACGTAATGCAGGGGTGTTTGAATATTCTGCTGCGAATACTGATAATCAAATTGTGCTACTTTTACTTTATTCCATTTTTATCTTTACCTTTTTTTCTTTTTATTTATTCATCTTTTAGCTGCTACACCCCCCCCCCCCCCGAGAGGCCATCGTACTAGCTAGGATTGGGGACGTTGTGTTTGAAGAAATTACAAAATTTGAGCAGTTGCTGATGCGAAGGATCTCTTTAATTCAAAGAGAGTAATTACAGAAATTTAGAACATGTAGAGCCAGTCGGAGAAATAATTTCCCGACTACAAGAAGTAAAAAACATCTCGTCAAATTTCATAATAATAATTGCAAAATTCTTCTCTTTCTCTCCATTGTTCCCATCTTCGTAATTAGTATTTCGTTTGTGTATTTATTGCTATCTATCGGTGAGCTTGAAGACAAGAACTCCGAGTCGAAACCTCATTTCCGTCACTGTGGACGATGTTTTGGCGCAGAGTGCTCGCCGTAATATGCTCCATTTTGCTAACCTAAGCCCATGGCAGAATCCAAATGGAACAGCGAAGTAATCGGGGCGAAACCGGCACGAAAATAAAACTGTAAAAGACAGTAGAGAAATTCTGCCGAGAGAAAGTGCTAAGGATGTAAGAGGATTATGTAATTAGCAAATATAAGCTAACGAGAAACCAAGAAACACGAGTGACAGTCGATGACTTGCGACGGATGTTCAAAACTGGTGGAGGTTGCGGAAAAGGTATACTAAAGCAAGCGACATTGGTACGGCTTACCGGTAGGTGATAATACGTGGACTTATTTTTGGTAATCAAGAAAATCAACACATCCAATATCAGGAGAGAACCATCCACCAGGGAAACGAGGGATTATTCACGGAAGTATACTCCGTACACTTACATGTACCCGAGTAGCTGAACGCTAGTTCTAACCTTGCCTTTGTACTTCATCCATAATACCCAAATATAGTTTTAGATTTAAGCTTGTACATGACTTCATTCTGTCTCAGCAATCAATCACGGGGAATTAACTTGATTTCCAAGAAAATAGAATAAAAATAAAGTGATGTAGGAAAAAATAAAATAAAATAAAACAAAATAAAACAAGAAAATCAAAAAGAAACGAAATAAAATGAAATAAGAATAGAAATAAAACAAAAAAATAAACAAATAAACAAATAAACAAATAAAGCCATCAGGTGGAGATTAATAGCGCAGACATGCGCCGTCCGCAATGAACAGAAGAAATCTTCGGTCATACAAAATAAACTTCATTCAGGCTACAGTATCGCTTCACCGCTTATCCTGCAACTAATTCCTCTTCCTACGCCCCGCCAGCTTATCCCACAATATGTTGGCCTTATCCGATTGGTTGCTTATGGCATAAGTCACAGCCAATTCATCTAAGGCCGCCCGCGTACTCCCATACCATTCACCCCCAAAAATATCCCAAACATACCATACAACTGTTAACATCGATATTGCCCGGTGGAAGTCCCTTCGTCGTCGAAGCTCTATGGCCCACCTCTGCGCTTCAAACATCTCGGAAACGGTGGGCAGACGCGCAGGTCCAGCTAATTCCGTGGTTGAGCTCTTTGGTGAGCTACGTAGTGCCAGCACTACTTGAAGGCTTGTTGCCATGTCCGCTTGGCCGCTTGATTCGTAGGTGGCAGCAAGCTGCCGTAGCGTGTTTAACGTTCCGTAATGAAAGGGACCGATGAGGGTTTCTCGGCAGTACCAAACAAAGCGAAACAGCAATATCGCCCATTGGTAGTACCCTTCTCTTCGAAGTTCACATGCAAAAGTGTGCATATCCGATAATTGGCTAGATGTGAGCGTAGGAAATCTTTCCTTTTGGGTTTGGTCCATTCCGTTAGAATGTTGTTGCCTCTCAGAGCTGGACAAGAGTAACAAAGGCGTTGCACGGTTTTCGCTAATCGCTGAAGATGGCTTCCAGTGCGATCCAGCGGCTTGTTTGGTTGCTGGTGACGGCGGAGCCGTAGCCGATCCAACTGTCTCGGCGCTAATCCGATGCGTGTTCGGTAAAGAAAATGTTCCCGGATTCGGTGCTCTCCCGCAATCGTAATTTTCATCCGGCCGTATTTTCGGGATTCGTAGAGTTGTAGAGGGTGTAATAACTTGTCCTGCATTATTCGTCGTGGCCGTAGCATCTCCAATGCCATGACCTTCATTTTGGATCCTTAACGAATCAGTCTTCCACCTCTTTGCGTTCTCGGGAAATGCGAGATAAACGTCCTTATCCGGAGCCGGAGAACTGGAATTCCATCCCTGATCCATGTTGGAATTTTCCCTTCCCATGATCTGTTTTCCCTTGTCCATTTTCGCACCAGTAATTTGCTCCTCCTCCCGATCCTCTTCGCTTTCTTGTAGCTTCGAGTCTCGCATGCTCGACTCGTCACCGTTATCGTCGGAAGTAGTCGCAGGATAGGATCGATTGATGCGCCGGTTGACCGCAATCCCGTATTCACAATACATAATGGTTATTTGAAAATCTTCCGACCTTCCTTCATCCGCTGTCGCTCGTACACCTTGGATCCCGGCTAAGACCCACCGACCGTTCTCCGATGTTCTATCATTTCGATCTTCCAATATGTAGTGCAAGACATCCCGTTGAGATTGAGTGAGAGCCGAAAAAATCGATGCATCTGTTGGCAACGTCCACGGGCCTGTTGGCAGGTAATAAATGGTTTGTATGAAGAACTGGGAAGGTTCCGAGTCGTCGTCGGGATTTCTGTGAATTAAAAAGCAGTGCTCGTAGCCCGTCGGCGAAGGTGGTGGCAGAGGCGACATGTGTTCTAGAAGCGTTTTTTCGCTTCGGGTATCTAACGCCTTCATAGTTAGTTTTTTACGAATGATTTGGAGTTGAAGCTCCAGTGGCCGTTGTCGACATGACTGAACTTACCTAAATTCTCAGCACATTTTATACAAGGATTTCTAGGCGCCATTTTTGTTTTTAGCTTGCATATGTTGATATGGCATCGATCAATTGCGTGAGGATGTCAATAAATAAGATATCTCGGTGGAGGCAGTAGCGACTCACTTTCGGGCCTAACATGCGCACCTTTATTCTGGAGTACATATGTGTCACCGCTACGCCCCTCATTTCGCTTTGTTCCGTGTAAGTTTGTGAAGTATTGCCATCGCCGCTCACATTGACTATAACCTCCGGGGGGACAAAACTTGTTTTTGATCGCGAAGAACCACCACAACGCAAATTTCATGTAGCGGTGAGCCCCAATTGCATTGTGTAACTTTTTTTTTTGTTAGTGGAATACATGATTCTATTTCTCATTCACCTACAGTAACGTGTTTGCCTACACGGCAGGGGAGGGTGGGTTACGTGGTCTTCGCGATGACCGTATGCATAAATCATGAATTATCACTCTCGTTACTGGGGGTTACGCTCCAACCTCCGCATCGGAAGTATAAAATTGCACCAAAATACTATTTTATATCCTTCTCCTTCCTGGGTACACATCGGTGGTGTGTTTCTTTCCCCGTTCCCCCAAAATATATAAATGAATGAATGAAATAAAAAAAAAAAAGCTCCTATCTTTTTCCCTCACCCAGCAGGGTGTGGAAAATTTCACCACGTAGTCCGTAAATGCTTGCACTGTCGAATGTTCTTTTATTTCTTACTGGGGATGCATATGGTAGTTGAGGCTTGCTTTGCGTAGCGTGCCGTAAAATGAGTCTCCGCCGTAGGACCCACAACGTCCGTTGGACAAGTGACTAATCAGGTTTATACTGCTATCCTACGTTGCATCAATCCCGCATGCCAATGATGAGTCACCAGGCAATAGAGGTCGCCTGAAACTTACAGGACTTTTGATGGCTCTCCTCGCGCATCGGCCATATGCATGACTAGTCTTGCATACATTTAACTATCTCTTCTGGCCTAACAATTTTCAGAGAATGGCGATTTTTTAATTTCTCAACGGAGTCTAGCTGCACAAGTATAGGCTGATAGGGCTCACGAGTATGCCTGAATTTCGGGTCAACGGCCGATCGAAGGAGGAAAGCGAAGCTAGTGTGCTGCCAAGCCTGTTCCTAGAAGAAAAAAACTCTCCACCTCGAAGGTTCCGGGAGAAACAAAATTCAGGCCCAAGTATATCCATGCCCCCCCCCCCCCCCCCCCCCCCTAAAAAAAAAAAAAAAAAAAACTATCGCAACTTTCCAATTCCAACACATTTAATTGCCAAAGCTTAGAGCTACCTCAGCGCTATAGAGGGACTCCGTCCACCGGTGAATGTTTTTTTTCCCCTACCCGTATGATATAAACAGAAAATTGAAATAATCTGAAATCTGAGACGTTTAAATCCCGATCAGCTAGTCTGGTGTACTCTGTTAGAAGATGTGCGTATTACAACCAAGTTGCGAATTGCGACACTTGGTAAATTGGTCGACCGACTAGCCGAATTGCGTCTCGGCTATCCGACATATGATGGGATACGGGTCAACGGAAGGTACACGTTCCGCAACGTCGTTGGCGGGATAGGGTTTCGAGTGCTATTATTCCTCGTTTACAACTATTTGTAGTGTCCAGAAATACAGAACCACGCTGGAATGGCCGTTTGAAAACATGCCTCGAGAGGCGGTGTTAGAACAATTTTTTTTTTTTTTTTCTCCCAATTTTGCACCCATTTTGCTACCTCAGTTGCCAAAGTTTTTCTTCGAATACTATGCTCAAAGTAGCTGAAAACACCGAAAGGGCTGAAGTCTAAAGCCGGGGAATAGTGCTGA
Organism: Phymatotrichopsis omnivora; assembly: GCA_016880775.1. Classification (NCBI taxonomy): domain Eukaryota; kingdom Fungi; phylum Ascomycota; class Pezizomycetes; order Pezizales; family Rhizinaceae; genus Phymatotrichopsis; species Phymatotrichopsis omnivora. The sequence continues at coordinate 5,341 of JABYPW010001431.1, forward strand.
CATTGAAGTGAGATACTGGGGTTTCTAGAGTTTTTGTCCAAGGGAAATCGAAAAATTTGCTTAGGGAGAGGCCTTTCCGCCCAGGTACTATTATATGCATGAAAACTCTACTGCCATACATAGAGTACCAATCATAGTATATCACTAACTTCTGAAATGCCTCGACGAACCCACCGACAAGAGCTACTACAGGATCTAGACGGAGTAATACAGAGAACAAGGATGGGGAATTAGTTTGGCAGACTGATATTTTCTTTTCTTTTTTTTTGTTCTTTTTTCAGTTTCGTTTTATCTAGAACTTTTAGGAATAATTTCATTCTTCCCCGACTGCACAAGTCTTATACATACTTCTGTCATTAAGAATCTTGTCTCTCTCGTCTTATTTCCTTTATTATATATGTTAAGGTTATAAAATATATATTTTAGGGGAGAAAGATATATTTAACATGTTGTAGATATGTGTGTGTTTCAAAAGATATATATATTGCATGTCACAAAGATATATAGCACCAAGAGAATATATGATGCATTCCAAAGATACATATACAACCCAAAAGATATATGTTGCATGCTAACCGGAAATTTCGGTACTTAGTGCACCCCAGTTATTGAATGAATTACAAGCTTTTTCTGATTTTTCTAATACATTTTTTTATTCGCATTTTAACAATTAAATTTTGCCTTCGTGAATAAGGACATGGACTGGAACTGAATGAACATGGGTGTTCACTATGGTGGTTGGTATTGCGGGCGTTGTCGGGAAAAGTGTTTTTGGCTCAAAATACAAATTTCTCTGTTAGCCAGCGGAGAAGAAAAAAAATCTAAATTTTGAGTTTCCATTAGTGCAGCGCCTAGAAAGTAATTTGTAACTTATCTATGAAGATCGTAGCCTTGTAATGTTATCACATGTAATTTCTCATCTGAAATTTATTTACTGGCTCGGGATAACTCAAACAAGTTTCTGTAACTTCTTCCAATTATCTTGTGGTACAAATACATATTAATTTTGCACAAGCTATTAGGCATATATATATTTTACATGAGAGGTTCTATATCGCTGTAAGTGGTTATATATCTTTGTAAGGTGCTATATATCTTGGCGTGGTGTCATATATTCACCGAGGTCCTAACATATTTAAGTGAGGTACGAAATATACCTTTTCAGACTTTTGTCCACTTTAACATACTATAATTTGATCACCTGCATGCGATATCGCTATGGGTGAGAATTTCAGGATACCCTTAAGTATGTCACCAACAGTAAACTAATCAATCCATTGAAGTGAAACAATTGCAAGTTTCTGTAAGTATATAAGCCACGAAAATGGACAAAACCCCCATCGCACGTATTGTGCACCCCATTGCGTGTGTTATGCACCCCCTCGCGCGTGTTGTGCACTCCCTCGAGTGTGTTGTGCACCCCATCGCGTTTGTTGTGCACTCCCTCGAGTGTGTTGTGCATCACATGCGGTGTGCACCCCATCGCGTGTGTTGGCACACCATCGCGTTTGTTGTACATACACCCCATCGCATGTTATGTGCACGTGATGTGCACAACACGGAAAACTAAAAAAAAAAACAGCTCTATCATATAATTTGAATGTTCCCCTAAAATATACCTGCAGAAGGTGGTCTACAAGCCATTGCGTATAGCTATCCTCTTATGCACTAGAAATCCTAACTTGTGAAAGGTGAGGTTCGGGTGTATAATGGATGGGATTTAGGAAGAATTTTGCGGAATCACAGTATATCACTCGAATGAATATACTGTAAATAATTAAATATAAGAAAACACCTTTCATTGTGAACATACCTATGAATAAGACCACATAAAAGCTGTATTTTTTGCTGTGGCTGGTACTTTCAAGGTACTTATTAGCGGCGCCAATATTATATTGTCCCTGCTTGGCAAGTGCCATGAACGGAGGTATTTTTTTCTGTGCATATCTCAAAGATTTTAACGGAGAATGATGTTTTTTTTTTTTTCTGTAGAGGGTAGCCTTTTTATCAGATTTTTGCGGGAAAAGAGTGTTTTGAACTCTGGAAAGGTGAATTCGGATTATTCACTACATATAATGCTAGGATATTCGATAATCTATTTTGTAACGCTCCGGATCTTGATGAATGTTAATCACAAAATGGTAGAGTACAGTAATGCGACCCTGGTTCCGGGTTCCTTTAAGAGTGAACACGACGGGCTGGACGTGCGAAACATACACGAAGGGGTGCACAACACACGCGAAGGGGTGCACAACACGCACGAGGGGGTGCACAACACGCGCGAATGGGTGTACAACACGCACTGGGGGGTGAAAAACACACGCGAGGGGTGCGCAACACTCGCGATTGGGTGCAAAACGCGTGAGGAGGGGTGGGTTTTGTCAATTTTAAACTTTCATACACGAGGGGGTCGTTTTGTCAATTTTCGACTTCCATAGTAAGCACCTCTCACAATATACAACTTCTCGATTGACCTTTGGCAATTAGTTTATGTTCACAAAAATTTGAATGATTGGTAAATTTCTGCCATCCATTTTATATTGTTTGTTTTGACTATCTAATAGTTTTTTTTTTTTTTTTGTTTTTTGAGACGTATCTAGCAATTAAAAGTAAGGGAGGATGTGATATGGAAGCAGGGTTTTTTTCCAATTTTTTGTTTTTTTTTTGTTTTTTTTAATAAGGGAGGGAGGAGGGGAGGGGGGGGGATTTACATTGTATGATGAAACGTGGCTTTTTTATTTTGCAATTGAATTATATTTTTGTTCGATTTTTTGGGGCCCGCTGGTGCATCTTGGTCCGCTTGATGGTCATATACGGTAGCAGTAAGCTCCACCGGTGCCTTTTGATAAAGTGAGTCGCATACGTATAGGTACTAGAATTCAATGTTTTCTATAGTCTTTTCTACTGGAGGGTTTTTTTTTTATTTACTTTTTTTTCTTACATTACTATAGGCTTAAGGCTTGGATGAATTTTTTTTTTCTCCTTATCTTTAGGTTGTGTACATGTACAACACTTGATTGGAAATTGCCTTTTGTGGTATTAATGGTCAAAAAATCTCCCGCGCCGAAGGCACGGGTTGCAACTAGTAATATTATTAATAATACTAATAAAAGATGCCTTGTTTATACATGATTGGTGTTCCTTTAATTGCATTTAAAACACAAGTAATTCCTCAAATGACTTTGGTCCCACGATATCTAAACTTTCCCAAAACCACAAGAATCGAATGAATGAATACTCCTCTTGCTTGTAACAACATAAAGGTGGAGAATCCCCGATTATAGAAATAAGAGAGAGAAGAAGAAAAAGAAAAAGAAAATCCATCAAACCGGAAAAAATTCACCTCGCTCTAGGTAAATAAAAGTCCTACATTTTCCTATTTTACTCTTGCATATCATTTTATAACCTAATTACCTACGTATCCACTACTCCGTAGTGCGAATAGAATTCTCAAGAATTTTCAACCCCACGTCCGCAGTCACATGTACAGTCACCGTAGAATTGCAGTCGCCAGTATATTCTTCTGATCTATCCGGAGATGTACTCGAAGATCTTGGATAGATTCCATGATGCCATGCAGTACTTTGCACAGGAACCATTGGGAAGGTGTTCGCGTTCTGAACGGTTCTCTCATTCGGACTCCTGCAAGTTATGATGTGCTGCGAACAGGCTTTGCTCCTAAGGTAATGGAAGAGTTGTTTGGCCGTCGGAGCGCAAGAGCATAGAATACCAATAGATATTTCTACACTGTTGGTTGATTATAAGGTCATGTGTAAGCCTCTTTGATTGAACGAAAGTGGTAAATAGGATACCAACGAGTTACATATATAGAGATTGGCGGTATACCCTTGAAAAATCTCGCATTAGTGTGGGGACGTTTCCTCAATATTGGTGAAAACTCACAGGTTCTGTCGCTCCGATTCAAGTTCAACTTATATACGAAATAAATCCTAATCCCATTCGCAATACAAGCTCTAATGTTTCATATCTTCAATCAGCAATCATATTTCCATGAGATCCCCAGGCTTACTCACATTATCCCAACACACATGACCACCGCTATCTCAACCTTCTTCCTCGGTGGTGCCTGGACATGCGAAAGCAACATCAATGGTAATAACCACACCGTTAAATCCAGCACCAAATTCGTGAAATTTATCACCCACAACACCAGTGTAGTTCCAATTTTGTAACATTGATACAAAACGAAGATGGGTAGAGACAAGATCATGAATAGTACAACTACAATGCTAACGATTTTTATCAATCTCGCCATTGTTTTGTAAGGATTGAGATTGAAGAGAAACAGGAGTATGGAGATCTTTGTAGTGCAGGTACTTATGATATAAAGGATGTTTTCTGGTAATAACCAGTACGGAGTATAGGGATAGATTAGCTAGGTGCTTTCAATAGCTCGATAAGGTAATCCTTAGGGAGGATATTTACGTATTGGCCGCCATGATATTGCTCTTGAGGTATGATATCCCAATTGTGCTTTTCAACCCCGTATAAAACACCTGGATATCAACGCAAGTATGGATTACCACATTTACGTGTAAGTAAATTGCTACACAAGATGGGGGTGAGAATTACGAACCACTTGCTTAACAAATCGACAAAACGATGAATGAAACCTGGCACGCCAATTATCAAATATTAAGTATTAAGTAAACACTAAAATGCATCAAATATCGCCGACACACATTGCTGCCACGGCTACAAAAAAGAGAAATGACTTACCAAGGCAGCAAGAATAACAAAATCATCCATCCTGAATTTACGCTTGACGATAAATTTGATTGTATATGCTCGTGCCGACACTGCCGTAATCGTTACCAACGACATGGATACTTGAACCGCTATTAATTCGAGGCCTCTATCGGAGATTTTAATATGACGAGATTCCAATAGGTGGTGCATTTCATCGCTGGTAATTGGATCTCCATCCCCATAAACTGTAGTTAAGGATCTCCGTAAAATCATCTCGTGAATATTATGCGGGGTATCTTTTCGTTGAATGGTGTCCGGAATTTCAAATCTTCCGTAGAGGCGAGCAAGATTAAGGATGCATACAAGCTGGAATCTCGGTGGACCGTTGATTTTTTTTTTTCCTTGCCTTTCCTCCCACCTCCCCCCCCTTTTTTTTGGTGGGAAACTGGGAATTAATACGTTCATCAAAAGTAGTTTTGTCGCGTTGGTCTAGTTTGGGGATGGGGTGTGGAAGGTCTCTGGCATTGGCGATCCGAGCACTTAGTTGAGTAAACGCGGAAACCCAGACTCCCCTTTCCTGATTGCTAATCCGCTTCGCTCAAACATTTTCGTGGGCGAGAACATGGGGGTTCATCACAAATGTCCCGCCGAACACGTCGTTAAGATGTTTCAGAGTGGCGTTACGTATTAGCTTTCGGCAAGAAACTACATGTACGTGGAGAAACATTCCCCATGCAAGAAACCGAGGGAAAAAAACGCATTTTTTTGCAGGGGTGGGGGCGAATGCTGCGAGAAATACCGGAAATAGTATTAAGCCACGAAGTTACTTTTTCACTGTAATCATAACTTATGCCGCGCCTAAATTTTTATGGCATATAATAACTGTGTAGACTAGTGCCTCATGGGAAAAAAAACGTGGTTGGTTTACCAACACCCTTATTACTAACATTGACGGCTCTGAACATAAGACGATTATCCGTTGGCCTAACCCTAACCCACTCAGAAACTATTCGAGAGTGTGTTAGAAATTATATTTAGTATTCTAGGATATGTGTAGTGTTGAAAGCATGTTTTTAGTTGGAATCTCCGCTCAAACCGCGTCGCAACCCTTTATAAATTCTATAGTGGAGGTTAAAATTTAAAAAAAAGCGATTATGCCTCGTGGTTTTCTCAAAGGAACGGCCTTTAATTTTAACCCCTACTGTGTTCCAGGTAGGGTTTTCGTGCTATTACATATACTCCCTCGTTTCTTGAGTATGAGCTTGCATAGCAGCCGAATTAGAGGGATCCAACAAGTTTCGGTAATTTTTGAGGGGCTTGGCAGGACTTTTAAGCTGGGTATTCAAGAGTGTTCCGGCAAGGCTGGCAAAAGCCTAGCGGAATTTACGGGGGGATCGCCTGCAGTTGCATGAGTAGCGTAATGGTTCAATATAAGAGTTTCAACACCGTGATCTATAACGAAATTGCAAAAAAAAAAGAAAAAAAAAAAAAAAACGAAAAACTGCATTACTTGTTTAACACTAGAGGAGAACACCTCGGTAATATCAACAGCCATGTAATGAAACCCAGAAATATCAACCACCTACGCCAACTAATAATTTGAAACTTTGTAAATAGTATTCGGAATGGCCATGATTATAAAGTATTGGGCAACAATATCCTCGATTTACAAAGCGATAAAGTGGGCCTTTCCAGTGATTAAGTTGCACAGTAGCACGTTTACGTACACGGCGGAGTAAGAGAAGAAAATCTTTGAGGGCATAATTGTGAGATTTTTAAATGTGAAATTTTACTAGAAAAATTGTTCTTATACATATATTATTTATTAGTTCTTGGTGGCGTACTTGACGTCTTGACCCCCCGGCTTTTCCTTTCTTTGCTGCCACATACGGTAACATACGCAACTTGATTGTTTGTTTACACTTTTAACTTTGCCCGTACATATACGAACTTCTGAACATCACAGACCCCTGCACATTAGCGGTTTTTTATTGCTTCGTCAGCTTTTTTTTCTGCGCGGTTTCGCAGTAGTTGTTTTTTTTTTCATGTAAGCATTTTTGTTTCTAGTTAGTGCCCTCATTGTTTTCGTAGCGATTCTATCCCTTGTTTCCGTGATAGTCCTCGCTATCTTCTTGTATCCCTTCTTCGGTCAATCGTATCCTGTACTAAAGAGTTCTTAGCTTTTGTTCACATTCGAACTTCCCACGCTATCTCAAAAGTTCCGAACTTCTGAAGTAGCATCGAAACTTATTAAGTTTAGATGTAGTCGGTTACTGTGATAACGAACTTCAGAAGTTCGTGCGAAACCTCTTTATTAGGTAGGTTCTGTAAGAATGTTGAACTTTTGTATTGTTTGATGGGGATATGAGGGATTTTGTATTGTTTGAGAATTCGGCTGCTGTTTTTGGCCGTTCTCGGTGAAAATGGGAGCAAGAGAGCACGGAAGGTCATTTTTTTTTTTTTCTTTCTCTGAATTGGGAGAACGTTTTGCGAGTTGGTTCAAAGACTGTATATAACGGATATATTTTTTGTGTATATATCGAACGAATCCCCTCTGGTGCATGCGCCTATAGGTCTTAAAACGGAAGCATGGCGTCAAGTCATGCATAAATGAACCTTAATAATCCGTGTTTTCTGGGGTGTTCGTTTTAGGAGCTTCGGCATGTCGATGAATAGACCTACATGTACTAGTACATCGTTTGCAGGGTATACTTCGCTATCATCCCAAGCTATTATAAGTGACCTCACGGAACTTTCTCAAGGCGCATGGAGCATTCTTATAAACACGCTAACGTGGGCCGAAAACTGGGCACGAAACTCGCAGAACCAAGGTCTGCGCAGGTTCGTGTTTCAGCGGTTTATAATCCAGAAACCAGTTGAGCCTCCCGAGGCTGGAAACGGCGGAAACTCCAGCTTTGACATCCACTTATTTCTCGCGTTATTTTCCTTTGTTTCTTGCCGGCATTGTCACCGCGCACGGGCTCATTCCCTGGCAGCAAATTTTCAGCGTCGGCGCAACCGTGCGAATATGCACACTAGCCTCGCTGTCCAGACCCACCTATGGAGTCCTGTGCGACAATCTCTGTGGCCCATGTCTCACCAAAACCCAAATATGATTGAACACAAAATATAGCAAATCCTATTGGCCACATCGATATGTCTTCAGGACTCCGCCGGAGGGTCTGGACGATCCATTGTGTACCCATACAAATTTTACGTCGCAACCAATTAACTAGCTCTCAATTGCAGTTAAAATTATTAACTTTCGAGAAAATTTTGTGTGAAAAATTAGTATCAATGTATTTAACACAGAATAAAGAGTTACAGCATCGTGTACTCAAATAACCGACATTAATCTACAAAAGTTCTAGCTTATAGTGTACCTAAGTATCTGTAGTTGTGGCCACATCTCCCCAGCGCTCACAGCATAACGTCTTTCCAACTTATTCGAAGAGTTCCAACTATGACGAATACCGATATCGATAAAAACAGCTCTGGTGGTACGGGACAAGCAACAAGGGCGAAAAATGCAAGCGAAAAAAACCCGCGAAAAACAAGCCTAATAGGGGGGCAAGCGCTGTACAAAACAGTACCATCGTTCAAGCTGCGAGAGCAATTGCACGGACAGCACGAGAAACTGTACAGAAATTAAACTCCAAAGCAAGTGCTGAATTAGTAGCAGTTATATTCCCATGGTCCCCATACCAATGGCAAGTTGATGTGATAATGGAGCTCTTTAAAGGTAGAGACGCTATTGTATCTGCTGGTACCAGGTCTGGTAAAAGTTTGGCATTTCAACGTGCAGCTGCAGTTTTTGAAAGCGTCGGCGGTGTTTTGAGCGACCGAATTATTCTTGTTGTTTCCCCACTCAATACTTTAATACTAGATCAAGTAAGTTAATTAACAAGACTCTATATAACATCACGCATTTATTTAAGTTTCTAAATTCTAAGCGTAAGTTTTTTGAACTCCGGTTACTTATGAATAAAGCGACATGACTAACTAGAACCGATCATTATAATTTAATTACAGAAACAGAAGAGCTGAAATTATCAAAAAGGTTGCTGGTTCTACAGTGAACTTTTGCGTATTTTGCGATAAACTCGAAATAATTTAAACTAGGTTCGGTGCATGCTCTCCATACATTAAACCGAAGAACTCTTTCGAGAAACCGGGTTTTTATTGATTTGAGTTTCCATAATAACAATATTGTCAAAACATAGGACAAGCGGAAATTTGATTCCTTCGGTCACTATTGTACGGACAGGGCGTGTACACTCAACCAAGAGCAAAGACATAGTCGCATACATAGGAGCGTCAGGACGTACCTTCATCCGCTAACATAGGGCAAGCGAACCACAATACTGTTCAACAGTAGCTCCTGATGCTTTATATTTCAAACCTTTCATTTTCCTTCAACCCCTGTAGTTCTTTTTGACATAGAGATATTCCTCTATTTATACAAAACTCATCCAGTACATCTTCACCCTCTGTCCCTTCAACTGCCTGGAACATGTACTCTAACACCTCCTTAAACTTCACGCGGGTGAAGAAATGCCCGCGGCTTTGACTGAAGTGTTTATTTTTGAAGTAAGCGATTAAAAATGGGGCAACGGAATAAAGCTCATTGCTTTTGATAGAGTTGAGGATGTTTTTAAGGCCAGTGGTCTCAGTAATGGTCATTTTTATCGTGCGCAGTTGGAACCGGGAGTGGTTTAACGTTTTTCGTTACAATTGAAGAATAAGGGGCTACCAGCGATCGCGATACTTTGAGTACTTTGGAAATTTTAATCTAAAATAATAAATTTATCGAAGGTTATTGCTAACGTAATAGAGGTTATATAGAAAAAAAAAAAAAAATCAAGTTATGCGCTAAACGACGTAAATTTGTGCCTGGGCCAACGCCTATGACGCGTAAAAGTTTGGGCTGGATTCCGGTGTTGGTTCATGCGCTGAAACCTGACTATAAGTACTTGTAGCAGAAAATCGAAGAGGGGAAAAAAGGATGCGGGCGAGACTTGCAGGGTTTTTGGAGTCTCAGTAGTCGCTGCTCTAAATGTACGTACATACATGTACATGTACGTATTCGTATATATTATTCTTTCCAAGCGAGAGATGCTTGTAATGGGCCCTTGTCATAGTGCCGTGCGGGGATTGGAGGAGTTTTTACAAGTATTAGGGTAGAGAGACTGTTGATGTTTTCATTTCGCTTCTTAGAGAGTAGGAGAAAGAGGGTTAGGGGTAAGTTGAGTTGTTATTTCGCTGGTAGAGAACTTATATAAGTTTCTTCAGTGATTGTTCTTGTATGTACATGTACACTGCACGGAGATATATATATC
>JABYPW010001432.1:0-15388 GCA_016880775.1 Phymatotrichopsis omnivora
CCCCTCCAAAAAAAAAAAAAAAAAAAGAAGGAAGAAAGAGAGAGAGAAAGAAAGAGAGCAAGAATTAGTTTCATCATAAGTTGTTCCAAACTTCAGAGGCCCTATCCACCATTGAGTTGGCATTGCTGATGTGTATTTACTATAGTATCACCAGCCACTAATCTTATAAGGAAAAGCCTCCAATCTGACATGGTTCTATATTAGACAGGAGCAGAAAGGTAACCTATTACCAGTACTTCAATCAAAACAGAGGAACAGTAATGACTACTGCTCAGAAAAAAAAAAAATAAAACAGAAGAAAGAGAGAAAGAAATAAAGAGAACAAGAAAAAGTTCAGTTGCAAGTTATTCCAAACTTTAGAAGCCATATCCACTATTGAGTCAGCATTGCTGATGTATATTTACTCTAGTATCACCAGCCACTAATTGTGTGAGGAAGAGCCTCTAATCTGATGTGGTTCAACATTAGACTGCAGTAGAAAGGTGACCTATCAGTAGCACTTTAATTCAAGTAGAGGATAAGTGGTGCTAAACAATGATAGATCTCAGGATCACCATGGAATCTGCCATCATCACAACCAAGCCATGAGACTAGACATCAAGCACTGGGAATTTTTATCCTGTATCAGTCAAGAGAGGTATGAAGCTTTCTGAGGATGGGTTTGAAAAATTCGGTGATAGGGAAGTAATGGCATATGTGATAGAAAAGGTGTACAGGTGGAAAATGACCTATCAATCACTAGTAATTCTAATGGTAACAACAATTTCCACCAGCAAAATCCTAAGTAGAAGCCAATAGATAGGCCACAATAATTTGGTAATTTTGAGAGAGGAACCATTACAATGAAAACCCCTAGGCATTACTAATTTTAAGATAGGAATGTCATTCTATCTTGAGCTAGTATTGCAGCGAGGCTGCACATTACATCAACCTATTGGACCCACTTACCCACGATGACCTCCTTAGTGCATACAACTACATTCGCTGCTAGCTTAGATTAAATAAGGTAGGTAGTGGTGGCTTTTATCGAGGGGAGAGTAAAATCCCCGCAGTATGCAAATCAAAACTGAGTGGCTCTCCTTGCATGATGAAACAGATCAGATGTCAAGCCAACATCCCCTCAGCATCCCCTATATTTAAACATTCTTCCATCAGCCCTAGGTATAGGTTATAACCCTGCTCGCAAATCTCTGGCCTTCATATAACTTTGGAGAACTTTTCCCACTCAATGACTCTTGTTAGCCACCCCCAAGCATTAGCCCTAGTTACACCTTTAGAGGTAATCCTAGAAGCGATATGCCACCCTCCGCCTATGCCCATCATTGAAGCCTAACCATATGCTTAGCAGCCTATTTTGATAACAATTTTTCTATGCTGGGAAAACTGCTAGGATTTTGCAGGAAGACCTTACATGTGTCTTGAGGATATAGAGTAAAGCCTTAGCCATGAATGCCTAATGCTGCATATCAAAGATGCCTTTCATCTGAACCAGATGAAGGCACTTATAGCATCTGCTATTATCTCAACAACACTGGACAAGAACACAGCAAACAAGTATGACTACATAGATGATCTGTTGGATGAAATTACGAGGAATTATGCGAAGAAACTCATCAGAACATCAGCAAAGCCTGAAAAGGTAGTATGGATTGCTATAGTAACAATCTTCAAGGAACATGACTTGTTAGGAGAGGAAGGTCATGGTCAGCCTATGTGAATCTTCGAGAGAGATCAGGACGGTGATATACCCATGATGGAGGATACAGGTTCTACATTAGAGGCTCGCAGAAGTTATCTAAAGACTGTGAAGAGAAGTAATACTAGTAGCAGAAAGATTGCAAAAGTTACAAAGAGGCTGGGTAGAAGAACTATTAGTGAAATAGAGAAGGATTTGAGCAGCAGCAAGAGCAGGAGGAGGGATCCTAAGCCTGTAGCAGGAAAGGACAGCATTTACAAGGCCAGCCATAAGACTATGATAAAAGAACTGAATGTTGAAGAAGAGACACTACAGGAAATAGATAGGCAGAACACTATAAAGGATTCAACAGGTACAGCCAAGGTAGTTGAAAGTGGCAGCAGCAGTAGTTTAGCCATGGTGGTTGAAACAGCAGCAAATTAATACAGAGTACTGCATATACAATATGCTTAAGCTTTAGAACCTAATCACCTGCAAGATCGCAGGGCAATAAGCCCCAGTTTCAACTGATCTCTGGTAGATGTCCTATGGACCGACTGCGATAGTAAGGAGTTGGAGATCATGTATTCCACTGCATAGTTTCCTTGGCAAGGGTTTGGCAATTTAGAGGGAATTATTAAGTTAGAGTAAGTAGAGGAGATGAACAATACCTAGTTAGGCTTAGGTGAAGTCCTATAGGCTAGGAAGCAGATGAGATTGGATTCCGAAGATGAATTAATTGCTAACACAGATGAGGAAGAGTAGGGTGAAATAGAGGAAGTGGAGGATGAGACAGAAGATGATGAGGAATGGGAGGGTGAGAGAGAGGACAAGGATAACACTAATGGTAAGAGAGAGGATGACAAGGAATGGGAAGGCAAGAGAGAGGATAATTATGACAAAGATAGCGAGAGAGAGGATGATGACAATAAAGATGGCAAGAGAGAGGATGATGACTACAAAGATAGCAACAGAGAGGATAATGAGTACGAAGATAGCGAGAGAGAGGATGATGACAGTGAAGATGGTGAGAAAGAGGATGATAATGACAAAGATCATGAGATAGAGGAATATGAGGAATTTGGCAAACCCTAACCCTCCCAAGCAGACATTCTGAGTTTTTTAAGCATAACAAGGCTAGCCCTATACTTGTTCCATAAGCTAGTTAAATATTTAGAAGGAGTCAACTTCACTGAAATTCTGCTAGGTGAAAATGCTGAATCACTTTTATGTAATCCTGAAAAAGGTGCAATGCAGGCAGAGGAAGGAGACAGTCTACAGTCACTCAAATAGTATATTAGTATCCCCTAGCCTAACACTTTCCTACAAGTACCTATTCAAGCGGCATTCTAATACAATGTTCCAGGTTGATGTATCTCTTAGCCAACGAAAGTTTCCATAGAGATGATATGTTGAAAGTATATGAGATACTCAAACTCAATCCGGAATATGAAATGCAAGGATTTCCGCCATTCAAGAATTGATTTCGATTTTTTCCACACCAACTCATCACCATTACATAGATGTATAAAATAGATAGAGGAAAGGCATTGGGTAGGCTATTAGCAGATGAGTGCAGAACTAGGAAGGTAAGATACCTGTTGATAATCATTAAGCAAAGGGCATACTGATATCTATTGCAGACAGCAATGGCACTAGGTTTGATCTGCTATGAACTACAGCAGGATGAGTTGACGATCTCCACCCTACCCATAGGTCATATTGAATGGCAGGAAAAGAATGAGGCATTGTAGAGCAGGTGGTCAAAAGAGCAGCCTAGAAAGTGTAGGAAATGGTGAATGCTATGTCTAACATTGATTGTTTGGTAAGCAATCGTTTCCTGCATATCATTATACTTGCTACAGATGGTTAGCTTTCTAAGAGTGATAGTTGATGAAGCTGATGCCATATAAAATGGTAGTCTAGTTCAGATGGTGCATGAATAGAAGAATGCAATTGAGAACATAATAGAGCTTATAGCCCTTTTACACTATAGAGACAGCAATTACAACTATGAAGTAAATGAGAAAGTTATCTTATCAGAGTACCCTTAGCAACACATGATTATTATGATGGTAGGAACAATGTACTCTCATTGCCTGAAAGATGACAATAGGAGGAACAGGCATGTCTTGAATAAAGGGACATTCAATCACATTATCCTAGATAAAGGACATTGTTTCTGTACTTCTAGCAAAGACGGGATACCAGATATTTTATTAGAGCTACAATCCTTACATCATTGGGTACTAATAGCCATGCTGCTTGTAAACTCTCTTGATAACCTGTACTGGATACTTAATTTCTTAGAGCATGAAACATGGTTGAAATATGCACTGACAGGAATGTTTATATATATGGATAATCAAAGACAATTCGCAGCTAACCAAATCTATGAAATATAGTCTTATCAGGATGGAACTGATACGGAAGTGATTTGGTGGCCACACAAAAACCCATATCACTCCAAAGGCTCTATTAAGATGTTGTTAGCACTTTATATAATGAAAGCATGGTAATATTTTATTGTAGAGAAAATAAGAGAGTTAAATCGCCTGATCCAGTAGAAGGCATCAAACCTAGAAAAATTTAGCAGAATTCTCAGCCAGCAAGGGTAGTTGACTAAGCTGTACAAAAAAACTTGTAAAATGATCTTCACCATTTTGGAAATTATCATGCTTCGCAGAACCATGATTAGCCAGATTCCTCTCAAGAATAGCGATCCAATCATTGAAATACGACATATAATAACTAGCACTACCTGTCTAGACTTTGAAGATAAGGAGATGCTTAGCTTGTACAAATCTATAGTCAGTAATTACCAAAAGTTGCTTTCTGACTATTTGTAGAAGGTGGTAGCTAGCAAGGAAGGCAACACAAGTAAGATAACAGCCTTAGCCCTCAAGGCTAGATTCAGACCAAAGTGGAGATACATTTATCTCTTACCACTTTTACCACTGATAGCTATATGTTCTTTCCTCCATTGTCATGTCTGTTAGTCAGGTTTTATCATTAGGGGAAGTAGAGGATTTCTCTTGTTCAAAGGGTAATGCGAATGGCAGGAGCGGTGGATTTCCTTTGTTTTTAGCTATGTTACTCATTTTATTTCCTCTTTTCATAGCTAGGCCATACTATAAAGTTAGTTTATAAGCTGCCCCACTATGGGAAGAGGGTATATAGCTTTTTAGCTTAATAGGAATATAGTTTCGATGTTCTTTGTCTTGGTTCAAATCCTGCTCACCTCATTCCATACCATGAATTTCAAGTTAGTCATGGGTTTTATAGCGTAACTAACTGTAAAAAGTTAGCTAATTACTGGTTTAGTCCTTGTAAGCGAATGCGACTGATAACCTCAATGGCTGTATGAAGGGTTACCCAGGCAGTACTTAGCGATGTATCACTCCCTCTCTTATTTAGGCTATTGGATTAAGTTTGTAAATAGTGCTACCTGCTAGAGAGTGTGACCGAAGGAAAAGAGTTTCTATGTTCTTGATCTTGTGTATATATAAATAATGGGATAAGAGTTTCCATGTTCTTTATCTTACGGTGAGGATAGTCTAGTGGTATAGCTATCCTGGTATTATTGTGTGGTAATGCACAATGTTGTAGGTAAAAATCCTGCTCACCTTATTCCATACCACAAATTTCCAGTTAGTCATAGGTTATATAGTGTAAGCGAGTTTTCCCTGACTGTGCAAGGTTGCATAATCACTGGTTTAGTCCTTGTAAGCGAATGTGACTGATAACCTTAATGGCCATATGAAGGGTTACCATGACAGCGCTTAGCGATGTATTACTCCCTCTCTTAGTTAGGCCATTCAATTAAGTTCATAAATAGTGCTGCCTGTAAAAGAGTGTGACTAAAGGAAAAGTGTAATTAGTTTTAATGGGATAAGAGTTTCTACATTCTTAATCTTTTCCTTCCTTTTTTCTTTAGCTTAAGACTAGCTTTGAGTCTTAAGAATATATATCACCTTATCTTTGCGACTTCACTTCTTTACATTTTATCTCTTAGTAGATGTAGGAAAGCTCTTATTCAGTTGAGAAGAATAAGTTGAGATATCTGAGTTCATTCAGTAATACTTATAACTTCATACTTTTGAGGACTTTACCAAGCTAAATCTACTTCTTGAGATACACACCATTAACAATGAGGTTTATTAGTATGCTTCTAGGCTATTTTCCTATTTTCATAGTTATATAGTACCTAGCCTGGCAAACCTGCAGACTATAAAGTATTCTTTCATGGATAAAGTAAAGGCTATTTAATAGCAATTACATAATTAAAAAAAAAAAAAAGAGAAACATAACAAATCAAATCAAACACTGCCTAGAAGTCTATTGATACTACAACTATATAATGCTGTATCATAAGAAAGAAAATAATTTATTAATATACTTCCAGCAAGCGATCTATAGCGTGGATGTCTTTAGATATCATGTGCAGTTACCTAGTTAAAACTATATGAAATGCCCAATAGTACTGCCGTATAACCGTATCCCAGCACAAAATACATACGGATCCCAGTGCAAAATTCTCAAGCCCAATTTCACTTGTCATAGTATTGCAATGTGTGATTTCTACCCTAACCTGACTACTATCCTCCTAGTCTTAAATATTGAAAAAGAAAAGAAAAGGAATAAAAATAAGTGAAAAAAATATAAGAAAAAATAAACAGGGGGGGAAAGGACTTTCAGATTCTCTACAGAATATTTGTCTCTAGATGGAGTGTGCAATTTATAGATGGTACATCTGAATCCCACTAGTTCAGAAAGATTTTTCCCTTCAACGATCAGCAACACAACTAATCACTTAGTACATATAAAATATACACAAGGCAGAAAAGACCCTATGAGAGATGAGAAGGTAATCTCAATTATAGGTGTGAGATTAAATGCGAATGAATCCAGGCTAAAAAGAGTAGTTGATTAGGCATCTGCCAAGAAAGTTTCACTGAGAAAGAACCTCACAGGTACAGTAAGTGACATAGTGTATTTGCATTGTAAACCAAAAACTAAATTCTTTTTTTGAAAAAAATTAAAAGAAAAGAAAAGGAAAAAGAAGAGAGAGAAAAAAAAAAAAAAAAAAAATTCACTAGAACTTACTTGTTATCCTTAATATCTCGATTGATTGTTGGGGCCCAAGTCAAAATCCTGATTTAAATTAACTTGGCAGTTACGATCGGTGTATATTTGCTATGATCACAGCAAGATATGTTTCCCATTGCGCACTATGGCAGGGGTTTCATAGCATTTTTTGCTTAACTTTGCCCATGTTTCATGCTATTGGGATAGCGGGTTCATTCCAGATTTTATGTTAACGGTGCGTATCTCAGGAGGTAGATAAGTTCAGTAAACACAGGTAGGCATGAAGCTATAAGTATTACTGAGTGTACTCAGATGTCTCAACTTATTCTTCTCAACTAAACAAGTGTTTCTTCATGTCTACTAAGAGATTTGGAACGAAGATGTAAGATCGCAAAGATAAGGCGAAATATATTCTTAAGACTCGAAGCTAGTCTCGAAGCTAAAGAGGAAAGGAAGGAAAGACAAGAGAGCGTTGAAACTTTTTTCCCATTTTTTAGACAACTAGCTAACTAACTATCTATTTACACTTTCCTCCAGCGGACAAGAGAGCGTTCAACAACTCCGCTTTAAATAGAACAATCCATCCTAAGAAATGACTCATAGATGACTAAGGAAATAGAAGGAAGTAGAACCCCGCAGAACATCCATGACGTATTGATCACTAATCCAATTTTTGCATAGCCTAGAAGTGTCCGGATCACGGAACAGGCAATGATTAGCAATGTATGAGCAACGGATCGCCATGACCTCTGACGTGTCATGTCCTCTCGCGATGACTAGCTCGATCGGTCAGGCTGCCCATTCCACAAGGGTGACTAAGTCCTTGCACGATCACATGTTCCGGATGGGTATTGTGGCTAGTTTGTCAAACTGCACCACTGCACCAGAGCTGTACTTATGTAAGACCAATAGGGCAGAGCCACACGAGTCAGGCAGGGCCTGGTAGCTGTGATGGGTATAACACTTATTGGGTGCATTCTAGGTACTAGTCTATCATCGCGCAAGTCCATGGTACCTTGGAACTGTAACACTACGCCCCTTCTAAGGCGCAGTGCCCTCATTGCGCATAAGACGTTAACTAGTTTGCTAGTTTCCGAGTCGCTCTAACACCCTCGAGGATTTCGGGTGAGTCTGCGAAAAGGACAGTCCACACTCCGTACTGATGTTATCTCTGGGTGCGTCTGCCCATACAACCTACTCGTTTTTCTTGCGAGTTTCAGTTGACATAGAGCAGGAAGGGGACTCAGCCTACCTATCCTACTCTCCTTCGCTTAGCGGGTGGAGCCTCCTCAGGCCTTTTCGCATTTGCTTCGGCGTGCGGGTTCTTGGTTCGGAAATCAGCCAGTTGCTCGATGGGTTCCCCGTTGACTAGTAAGTTCTCCAACACCTCCCAGGTAGCCTCCGCTTCCAAGTATTTTTCGGAGCAGGACGAGGTCACCAGGGTTTTGTTCCGGGAAGGCTGCGTGCTTCTTGTCATACCAGAGAATCGTTCGCTTCTGGACAGTGAGGAGTCTTTGTCTAATTTCATGCCAGTTTGCTTCAAGCGTTTCGGATCCTCGGTAGAATTTCTAGGTGCTGACCGCATCCGGTGACGGGTGATAACCGTAGTTGGCAAAGAAGGGAGTTTGGTTTGTGCTGGAGGAGACCGAGTTGTTGTAGGCAAACACGGCCTAGGGGAGAAGGAGTGACCAATTTGACTGATCGAACGTCACATAGTTTCGAGGGTAGGCTTCCAAGATCTGGTTAAGGCGCTCAGTTTGTCCATCCGTTTGGGGGTGATTCGCCGTGGACCTGGAGAGTTGAACTTTTAAGGTTCTCCATGGCAATTTCCCACCAAGCTTGGAGCTTGGGGTCCCGGTCGCTCACTATGTTTGGATGGGAGGCCGTGATGTTTCCAGATCTGGGTGATGAAAACTGACGCCAATTCCTACGAGTCGACGTTTTGACGAAGAGGTATGAAGTGCGCCATCTTCGTGAACCGATCAACTATAACCCAAATTTGAGTATAGCCGTCTGAGGAGGGAAGGTCGGTGATAAAATCCATGGAGATGCTTTCTCACGGCTTTGTAAGGGACTTCCAAGGGTAGGAGTTGCCCGTAGGTCTTATGTCTCCGTGCCTTGTTTAATTGACACTGGTCACAGGACAAGACATATTGTACAATGTCCTTTCTGAGTGTAGGCCAGTAGAAGTCCCGGGTGACCAATTCGAACATTTTGTTTCTTCCGATATGGCCAGCCGAGGTGCGATCATACCTGGAATCAAGGACCTTAGTGCGAAGGGTAGAGGGGACAAACCACAGGTTGTTGAACGTTAGCAGGCCATCTCGCACCTCGTAGTTAGGAGGCACTCTGCTCATCAACTCCTAGGTTTCGGGATCCTTAGCCGATTCCGTTCGTAGTTCCTTTATGAACTCGGGCTTGACATATAGTTTGCTTGTTCAGAGGCCTCAATGTGTTGTCCAGGTTTGAGGAACAGAACTTCAGGTTCAGGTGCCCCCTCTGTAGGGGCGTGGTCTCCACGCCTAGACAGAGCATCTGCCTTGGTGTTTTTAGTCCCGGGGCGATACACGATCTTGTAGTCGTTGCTCCCAAGCTTCTCCATCCACCTAGTTTGGCGCCGAGATAAAACTCTGGTGGTCGCGAGGTACTCCAAATTCTTGCGGTCAGTAAGGACCAGGACTGGGTGTTTGGCTCCTTCACACCAATGTCTCCACCGATAATGAAGACAATCCACTATTGCTAGCATCTCCTTGTCAAGGGGTAAAGAGGAGTCGTAGTAGGTGAGGATTGGTGCTGAGGTAAAGGAGTCTTTGAGGAAGTTGAAGGCCTGCTGTTGCTTAGGCCTCCAGGTCCACAGAGTTTTGTCCTTAGTGAGGTCTGTCAGGGGTGCCGCCTTAGAAGTTGGCGAATCCCAGGAATGAACGGATGTCAGTGACCGTTTTTGGAGCTGGCCAGTCCTTTATCGTAGCTACCTTATCTTCAGCCATGGAGATTCCGTCAGCAGAAATGATGAACCCGAGGGATTCCATGCTGTGGACTGCCTAGACGCACTTCGTTGGCTTCAGAGCTAGCTGGTGCTGGTCCAAACGTTTCAGAACTTCACGGACTAGCCGATCATGTTCCTCAATCGTCTCAGCGTATATAAGGATGTCATCTTGGTAGATGATAACACCCAGATCTAACAGGTCTCAGTTAATGGTATTCATCATTTCTTGGAACACTGCGGGAGCATTGCAGAGTCCAAAGGGCATTACTAGGTATTCGAATTGCCCATACCGAGTTCGGAACGCAGTTTTCCATTCATGGCCTTTTGCAATTCGGGTGAGGTTATAGCCATTCTTCGGGTCTAGTTTGGTGAACCATTGGGCTTTGCCGATGCGATCTCGAAGTTCCCTTATAAGGGGAAGAGGGTAGCGATTTTGAATGAGGACTTTGTTTAGGCCGCGATAGTCCACACAAAGGTGCAGGGAACCGTCTGCCTTCTTGACAAATAGTATGGGTGCCCCAGCTGGAGACTTGGAGGGCTGGATCTTTCCTTCTTTTAGCAATCGATCCAGGTACTCCCTGACCGCTTGCAGCTCAGTTTCTGACAGCTTGTATATGGGGCCCCAAGGTGGAGACGTCCCTTCTTTCATATCCAAACGACAGTCCCAGGTTGGTGCGGGGGTAGTTACGACGCCAACCGTTCAGAGAAGACTGCGGGATAGAGTTGTTCCCACTTCTCGGGGTTTGCCAGAGAAGGGTCAGAGGAGGAGGATCGGATAAAGACTTCCGCGAACTCATGCACAGGAAGCCTTGTCATAGCGGAGCACCACCTCCGCGTTTCTGCCATGCTGATTGGGGTATCCACCCACCCCAAGAGACCTGAGCCTCTAGCAGCGTCATTGGCATATAAATTTTCATCTTGCAAGAGCTCTAGGGCATTCACCAACTGAACCTGTAGTACCACTAGATGCTTCTTGCACTTGTCGCTAGGAAACCCTACCAACTCTGCCTTGTCATAATCAACAAGCGGTTCATGGTCTTGGAACCACTTGACAGGAAGGTAGGTGTCGACGTCCTCTAGAGTCGGCCCGACGTCAAAGTCAATGCTCTCTTTGTGGTTGAGAACCTGCATTTGAAGCTTTGGGGTATAATACCACTCTTGCTTGCAGGTGCTGTCATAAGCATACACATCGACTGGGGTTGACCTTTTCTTCTTTGGGACCGGGAGCCTGTCCGATATCAGGGCTCCTGTGGCTCCATTGTCGAGTTTTCGCCGTGGCAGAGAGGCAATAGGTCCTAACACCTTCCACTTCATTAGTCCGCCACTGTAAGGTGACGGGAACCTTAACACACTTGCCCTGAACAGGGCCTTCTTCCTTCACACGAGAGGAAATTTGGTGAGACATGATTTCAGCAGATACGTTCCCTGATCTCTCGCGGGAATGTCGTGGCCGGACACTGCTGTACGAAAAGTTTGAGGTAGAGGAATGTGGGTATCAGAGGCGATTTGAGTGCTTGAAAAAAAGAACCCACAGAAATAGTAGGGTATGATAAAGAAAGGCAGTTTGTTACATGACCCGCATGTTTCGACCTTAAGGCCATCCTCAGACAAATAAAGAGATCTATAAAGAAACTCTAAAAGGGAAGCTCGTGCTGGATAGAAAGGAGAATCGTGTGCTTCATAAGGGGCATAAGTCATGATCATGGGTCTCATAAATCATAACCAAAAGTACAAGCCTCAATACCGGCGGCCCACCCACCAAGAACAAGGGGTTAAGAAATTCCCACTTGAACACCGGTTCCAAAAGAAAGGGGTATTATTTGTGATTGCTCCTCCAACTTTTCTTGATGGTTTCAGAACAAAAGAAAAACATGATATCGATTTGTCAGCTCTTCAAACCATCGGTATATCCTCACCTTCGTGCCAGTCATCTGGGAGTTCAATGACCCTGGCAGCTTGTTCCGTTTTGGTCTTTTTGGAGGACTCACTCTTCTCCTTATCATCCTCATCCCTGCCTCTCTTGCGAGAGTGTCTTGCCTTAGGTTGGGGGATTTCGGAGGACTTGTATTTGGAAAAACAAGTCGTAGAGGAGTGATTGGTCCTGCCACACCTCGTGCAGGCCTTGTTGTCTTGGGCCCACTTGAGTTCGGACCCCGTTAGTTCAGGGAGCTTGGCATTGCTTGTTTTCACCTTGCTCTCCTGCTTCTCTTTGAGAAGTTGGTTGCTGGGGTGCGAGGGTGGTCTAGGATCCTTGTTTTTGTCCTTTGTTTCCATGAACTTCCACGGGTCCTTGCCTGCCAACCTGGCGGCCTCCTCGATCTGCTGTCCTACCGTCAGGACGCGGTCGAACCAATCACTGACCGTCTGATACCCTTCGGAGAAGTTCATGGCGATGGCCATGCGTAGTTTCTCGTGGAGTCCTTGGTTTACCCAGTCTTTAAGGATATTATCTGGGTAACCCACTACATCATTGAGAGTTCTCATATAGATGATGTAGTCCAGGATGGGTCCGGTTTGTCTGGCCTTAACCAGAAGGGAGGTGTATTTGGGCCTCTGTGTGTAGGCTCCGAAGTTTACTCTAAGGGCTTCAAGAAAGTCTGCCCATCGAGCCAAGGGTGTCGTCCACCTTGCATGGTGAACCCTCCACCAGCTCAGTGCGTTTCCTGTAAACAGGGTTGACGCATACTGGATTCTAACCAGATCCGAGGGGAAGAGATGGGCTTGCAGCGCGAAGTAGGTATTGCACTGCAGCTGAAGCTTTACTATGTCTTCAGCCTTCCCCGTGAACTTGTCTGGTTGAGCCGGCTTCGGTCCCTTGAAGTTGACGTTTGGCTGTGCTTGAGGGGCCTCTGTGGCTGCCCTTGCCACCGCTGCGTCTATCATTCTTTGTACGTCCTCCAGAGTGAACATTTGAGGAGGTACGGGCGGCGGCGACGGTCGTGGCGGAAGCGGCGGAGGCGGAGTTGGATTTCTTGGGGGAGCTCCCGAACCTTGGCCATTGAAGAGGCCCATTAGGTTGGAAACCGCCTTTGATCTCCTTCTGAGCCTTGGTTCTTCAGCCGGACCTTCCGATTCCGACGGGGACAGCTCTGAGTCAAAGGGAGCCCTTCTTTTGTCCAAGCGGGCTTTGGATAAGGCAGCATCGTCCTGTGCTTCTTTGAGCTGCGCGAGGATTTCTTGCTTTTCCTTAACCCAGTCGTCTCCCACCTGGGCATCAGCCTTAGCCTGGGCCAAGTCAGTCTCCAATACCTGGATCCTACTTGCCTGAGTCAGGCTTGCTCTTTCCATCTGGGCTATTCTGTCTTCCAGTTCCCGGTTTTCCCATTCCAGATAGGTGATGTATTCCCTATCCGCCTCATCATCCTGAACCACCATGGGTTGGGCTTTAACAGTCTCCAGCTCCTTCTTCAGTTTATCATTTTCGTACTGAAGGTTGCTGAATTCCCTTCCCATCAGGGTCTGAAGTTCTTCCCTGATTTTCCCTTCCTGAAACTTGTTCAGGTCCTTTTGCTCCTTTAGTTGATTGATACAGGAGAGAAGGATGTCGGTGGTTGTTCGGGGAAAGGTGATGAGGACTGGCGGCAGCCTCTTGCCCATATCTTGATAGGCACGGATGGTTGAATCGAGGATTCCTTGGATCTCCTCTTTTTGTTTAAGGAAGTCATTGAAGAGCTACTCCTTGATTTCTGCGTAGGCAGCATCTCCAATAAACTCCTTCGCCTGTAGAAAGGCAGCATCGAGTTCGACAAAATAGGCTCTCACCTTAATTTGGTGCTGCTCCACAAAGACTATCTCCTCGGATGATAGTGTGATAGACTGGTGGAGTGAGGAGGAAGCCCTGGTACGTGTCGATCCAGGTCTTCGAGGATAATCGAGGGTCTTGCCATCGTAAAGAGCAAGAGCAGTCTCGGGATCAGTCATGGTTTGATCTTGACTAGCCATGACTTAAGAATATAGTATTAACGGTGCATATCTCAGGAGGTAGATAAGTTCAGTAAACACAGGTAAGCACGAAGCTATAAGTATTACTGAGTGTACTCAGATGTCTTAACTTATTCTTCTCAACTAAACAAGTGTTTCTTCACATCTACTAAGAGATTTGGAACGAAGATGTAAGATCGCAAAGATAAGGCGAAATATATTCTTAAGACTCGAAGCTAGTCTCGAAGCTAAAGAGGAAAGGAAGGAAAGACAAGAGAGCGTTGAAACTCTATTCCCATTACTAAAAACTAAATACACTCTTCCCGCAGCGGGACGGCTTACGCGCTAACTTAATAGGATGGCCTGACTACGGAAAGTTCCCCCTCTTGACTGACCGAAAAGAAATCCTCCGCCTACTCGTACCGAAAGAAAAACGCAGACAACTACGTACAAAAGCTGACCGGGGAAAAGCAATCGCTAGGCGAACCTTAAAACAACGAAAGAAAAAACCCCTACGCAGACTACGCGACCGAGCGAAAAATAAAAGAGAAGAGAGAAAGAGAAATGCGCAAACTCCTTCGCACTTTACCAAAGCCGAAAAAACACTAGTTACATCGCGAAAAGGAAAGAAAGCAAGGTAGGAAAGAAGAAACTAAACTCCCCCCATAGTGGTGGACTTGTCCTTCCTGTTAGACTCGGCAAGTTTGGCCTGGATTAACGTCATACAGATCGGATCGTTCGCTTTGTGGGGGCCGGCACAGTTTGCACATCGGAGAACAGTGTTCTCGCAGGCGAAGCCTTTCGGCTGCTTGCAGTCGGCGACACCGCAGGTATGTTCGGAGATAGTGTGGGGGCCGGCGCAAAGTCGGCAGCAGGGAGGTGATTGACAGTTCTGGACGGGGTGTCTGAACTTCGAGCATCGGGAGCATTGGGTGTCGGCGCCGAAGGGGATGTACTTGACGGTGCGACGGGTTTTGTTGAGAATGGTGAGACCCTTAAGAATACGGGCCTCATTGTTATTGTCGATAACCGTGATCACGAGCGAGCCGTGATTCTGTTTGTTGATTTTGGAGCTGGACGTCAGCCAGCGCGGGGTCATGGCGAGGGTAACACCAGAGTTGTAGCTTTCGATCTCTTGACGGAGTCGAGACATTTGTCCTACGGTGTTGAGGTCAGTGGCAGTGGGGACAGCATGGACAATATCCTTCTTCCATGTGTGGTTGCGGTTGATTCCTTTGACTTCCGCAAACTCGCCAACAGCTTTGGTGATGACGGGACGGTAGGAAAGGACGGCGGCGGCAGTAACGGTCTCCATGGTGGTGAGAACGAGTGTGGTGGGGTTGTTGTTTCGGCATCGTTGGATGCGCAGGAAAGAGGGAGCTTTGGCTTTGTCCAGGGCCGAATTGACTCGGTAAGACAAGAGAGCGTTGAAACTTTTTTCCCACTTTTTAGACAACTAGCTAACTAACTATCTATTTACACTTTCCTCCAGCGGGGCGTCTTTTTCGCTAACTTAATAGGATGGACTAACTAAAGGAAAGAGACAAGAGAGCGTTCAACAACTCCGCTTTAAATAGAACAATCCATCCTGAGAAATGACTCATAGATGACTAAGGAAATAGAAGGAAGTAGAACCCCGCAGAACATCCATGACGTATTGATCACTAATCCAATTTTTGCATAGCCTAGAAGTGTCCGGATCACGGAACAGGCAATGA
>JABYPW010001433.1:0-15378 GCA_016880775.1 Phymatotrichopsis omnivora
TTTTTTTTTTTTTTTTTTTTTTTTTTTTTTTTTTTTTTTTTTTTTTTTTTGGTGAAGAGGCGGACATGCTGACGAATGTAGATTGCTGGAATGCTGGGTTTCGTTTTTCGCTGGCGACATTTCTCTGGGGAAGGAAGGTGCCGGCGTGCTATTTTATGTTCACGTTATAGCAGGGGTTTTTTGTTTTCTTTTTTAAATGTTGCTCTATATTTTGGATGGATGCCTTCCCGCTGCTAGGTTTGCGATATGCTATCCATTTCCCCAGGAGCATTAGCTACTGGGTAAGGTGGAAAAATTAGGGCACATACAAATTGCACCCTCTGCCCTAATGCCCCAGATGGAAGCCCTAAAGCAGCCTGTTTTGAAATTTTTCTGTCGTCTGCACGTGCTTTTCATGACAAGCCTCGCTATCACATGAGATTTCGAATTGCAGACTTGATGTGGGGTTGCGGATAGTCTTTCTGTAGTTCTAGTTCTGTAACCGGTGTTTGCCTTTCTAAATGATAAGCTCGCTTAAATACGTAACTACGATTAATATCACAGAACAACAACCTCCTCTTGCCACAGAACCATTGGCCTCTTAAGCGCGTGCAGCTGGGTACGTGTATACATACATACATACATACATACAGCTGGGTCGAGAGAAAGGAAGGGCGATAGCTCTACCCCTCCCAGGCGAACAAACCAGCTAAGCCGCAGGGTCAATAACGATGCACGACAGTCGCCAGAGAGCTGCAAGATATCGAAACACACCTCAACTACAAAATGCTTACGTCAAGCTGCAATCCCTCTTCCTAGGTTTTAGGCAACTCCATGAAGCTGCTCCGGTGAGCTCTGGCCCGTTGTTGTGGGACTCACCCCTCCACAATCGAGTACCTACACCTACTTTCAATTTCGGGCTACCTCTCGATGCAATCGAATCAGAGGGAAGTGTCGTCAACGAGGAACGGTTGCAATAAAACTAATACATACGAAGCGTCAATGGAAGATATCATATCACGCCCTACTTTTTTTTATTTTTTCATTTATTTTATAATGTGCGAGACTGGCATTCCTAATAGATTATCTTACTAAAACTAGTGAACGAAAGTTCTCCGGCAGCAGCTTCATCAAGAGCACCTGGTCCGATACCGTCACCAGGCTTCATCCCGGAGATAGTAACCACGGCTCTTGATGATCTAGATCTATCATTTGGACTCGAAACCGGTGACAGGACCAGCCCATTTACTGAAGGATCAAGATGTGGTTTTGTCCTTATCTTTTTCGCCATCATCGAGGTTGCATTGGCGTGGCGGTACATGGTGTAAGCGAGCACACTTTCTTAACTTTGAGGATATCCAGGATGAATTATACATGTTGAGTTGCCGAAATGTTGATAAGGTTAAGGTAAAATTTAGCTGTTCACAGCCTAGAGCTTTGTGCGAGTCGAAAATGTTTTACCAAAAGAACGTCCTGTTGGAGCAGCAGCGAGAGTACCGGGACAGTACTCCTGCTGTTGTTCGAGGCAGTTGCGGACGCGGACAGACCTTCTCGAGGAGGGCAAGTTTTGAAACGGATAACTGGTTGGTGTCACTTTATATATATATACATATATATACATTGTATTTTCATTTTGTTTTGGGCTACCCCTTCTCTCCACCGGACAACGGATGGGCGCCGCCTTCCGACGCAGAGCAGAAAACATACGCAACTGATTACATTGAATAACTAGCTGACATATCTCTTCCTCTTTCGTATTTGACTATCCCGCAACGTGCTCTGCCATGATTCTACTTTCTCCTCACTCCTATCTACAGTCCCAGCGATAGCATTCTGCATAAATACCTCTTTTTGCATTACCATCTCCTAGTGTTTGATGTAATGGTTTTTCATTGAGCGTATCAATAACAATGCGCTTTTACGGCAGTCTGATGACTCGCAACCACGTTACGAACTCCAACTCGACTTTACTGACGAGAAAACTTTGGCTGGAGTCCGAAAACTGTTGGCTTTGTGCCCTAACATTTCGGATGATTCATCATTTTTTACTCCTTATAAGAATGGTAATGTCCATTTCCGAATGGGTTATAAGGACTCGTTTACGATAAAGTAAGTTACTATATAATAGCTAAAAGATATCTTTCGCAGCAATGTGTAACGGGCTGGAAGCACATAAACTTGAAAATGGGGTTAAGCTTAACCACTTATCTGCTCTGGATTTGGAGAACGGACAGACTATTGTGGCGGGGTTTCAGGCTTTTTACTGGAGTTCCAATTCAGGTAAGGGAATATCTTTTAAACTTTACTCTATCTGCCTCTTGAATGATACTGTGGACTCTGCTGAATTTGAGGCGAGCTCTACCAAAGCGACGTTGTGTTTTTTTGGGCTGTTGGGCGTTTCCGAAGTTTTTTTTGTTCCTTTGACAAGCTGTTGTATTCCACCTTTTTGTGTGTCTTACAATCCTATGGCAGAAAATAAAGCAAAGGGGTTTTTAACTCTGTTCTTTTTTTCTGTTTTTTTCGACATCTGCCTTTGCTTGATCCGCCATTTTTTTTTTTTTTTTTTTCCGTCTTCCATACAACAGTTTTCGTTTATTCTTCTTTTTCAATCCCTAATGTCCGTTTTCCTCGGACATCGTGCTTTCTGTTAGTTCCGTTTGAGTTTTATTGTGCTTTCGTTTTTCCCCTGTCGTTTTCTCTTCCGTGACATGTAGTTCTATGTAGTTTATGTTCTATTTTTCTTATACCGCAATGTTATACGTCCACCGACATTGAATAAATCGCCCCAAAAAAGAGATATGTTCGGGTTCATAGTTACAGACTATGGCAAAACATTTTGCTACATGCTTTGAAGCTACCATGTGCGTGTGGGTATATCTGGAACATCCCCGAAAGCTGGAAGTATGCAGTAGCATCTCTATTCGGGAAACTAGAGGGTAGGCGTTCGTGAGGCAGTTAATTGATTCTGTTTTCTTGTCTGCTCTGCGTCGGAAGCCTGTGCCAATCCGTTGTCCGTTGGAGAGTAGGGGCAGCCAGAAGCAAAAAGAAAGTATATAATATATACACATATATAAAGGTAAAGACAAAAATAAAAATAAAAAATGGACACCAGCCACTTATCCGTTTGAGAGCTCGGCCACGCCGAGAAGGTCTATCCGCGTTGCAGCTGCCTCGACCAACAGCAGGAGGACTGTTCTGGTGCTTTCGCTGCTGTTGCAGCAGGATACTCTCTGGCTGTAACGTTTTCCGCTCGCAGAAAGCTCTGGACTGTGGGCTATATTTTTACCTCAGCCTTGTGGACGTTTCAACTCCACATTTATTTTCGTGGAAATTCCGGTTGCAGAACTGGGACTGCGGAAAAACTGTTAAGTCAACGCCACAGGTTGAATGCAAAAATTTCCATGCTCCTGGGGTCTTTGCGCACGTCAGTGCGTGATACCTGTCTAAAGAGTCCGGCCGAATCGGCTAATTGATTCTTCAGACCGTTGTCATAGATCGTGTAGTCTGAAAGTGTCAATCTAGGGTATCCTAAATTGGCGGATTAGGCAATCACATGAGCTTTAGAAGAGATTTGAATGTTAGAAGTATTCAGAACGTTTGAAAGCACCCCATCCCTTTTCAGATCTGAATCCCAAAGGGGGATATTTGGCTCTAGAAGGGGGTTTAGAGTATGCTACCACGATAGCATATCCCAAGGCATCCAATATTGAAATACCGCTGGTTTTAGATTCCGATGTGCGCAATATGAAAGTCGTCTACTATTTAGAGGGATCCGGCAACTTTTCCTACAGGCTATTTCCATAGCAACGAGCTACCAAGTAGTAGATCAATATAGTCAGGCACGCTAAAAAGTCTTGCCAGAGCTTACAGGATTTCTGAGTGCACAGCGTCTCTTGTTAAAATGTAAACAAAGCTAAAACGAAGTAAACAACCCATTTCAGCAGCAACTACATGTAAGATCAAGGAGTATGAACGAGAGCATAATCGACGCAAATATACGGTTACATACCAGCTTCTCCCTGCTAGTCCCCCGCGATCCCCTGCGGATTGCTCCGCTAGAGTCTTGCCAGATACACGAAGCTGCCGGGTCAACTTTTTTGAAAACTTCAAAAAGTCTTAAACCTGCCAGAATTTGAGTTGCCGGATCCCTCTATTGCAGAGACTAGAGCAGCTGCTCGACCTGCGCGGTTAGGTGCTAATATGGTGGGGGAACCCTTAAACCGACACCTGCGGACATTCGTTTTGGTGATTACTAATATGATGACTAATAGAAGGAAACCAATAAAAAAATTACCATTTGCTCTTATCTTCGGGTGCAATCAGACTCCCTGCTCGATCACTGCAGTATGGATGGGTCGGGTATACTCGATTAGGAGCAAGGCCTAGTCGCATATGTAGGAGCGTTCTCTTATCTTCGGGTGCTATTAACTTCCCATTTCGATCACTTGTAATGTGGACGGGGCGTTTATACTCGATGAGGAGCAAGGACATAGTCACACATTGTAAGAGCGTCAGGTATGTACCTTCATTCGCTCCTTATCTTCGGGTCACCGGTGAGTCTTATATATATTTCGAAATTCCTCATTACCGTACTGAAGCCCACTCCTATATGCCTCTAATACCCGCATGCAACCAAGATAATAATGATATATAGATGCTGTGGAAACAGAATCTAAAGCGTTCGGAGGTATCTCGCGTAACCCTTCAAGCGAGAACTTGCAATTTTCCCGAGCAAAATATTTCGCTCCACACCAAAACCGCTCGATAAAATTAAGTTCACAATGGAACTTAGGGTAAAAAATTACCTCTTGTCCCAAAGATTCAAGTTCTTCCTAAAGTCTGCCTTTCTGCTCACGGAAATCCCGTTCCGCTACGAGAACACTCCGCGCGCAACAACCACCCTCGACATTCGGGTCGCATCCGGTGCGGTTGTTGGTGGTCGGGCACTCAAGTAGAAATACAAAACCATCTGAACGCCGTTCTTTCCATAACCCCTTCTCCCGTAAGACTTGTTCTACCCCTTTTGCTTTCCCCCTGAGGCTAAGTATTGGGTGGTTATCGGGATAAATCATGGCTGGTTGCGATTCCACTCTTTCTTTTGCCGGGCCTGTAGAAGGTGCTGTTGCTGCCTTTTTGGTCTAGGCATGGCTA
The DNA here is from genome assembly GCA_016880775.1 of Phymatotrichopsis omnivora. Lineage (NCBI taxonomy): Eukaryota > Fungi > Ascomycota > Pezizomycetes > Pezizales > Rhizinaceae > Phymatotrichopsis > Phymatotrichopsis omnivora. Next base: position 5,131 of record JABYPW010001433.1, read on the forward strand.
TTTGCGTTTCTTGAGGCTTCTCAAATGGGTAGTGTAATTTGGATAGACTTCAGGAGAATTTGAGTCTACGACAGGGGCGGAAATGGGGTAAATTGCACACAGAATTTGCTTCATGAATGATCACTCGTCCCCGTTGCCATGGCAACGACCACTTATGGAGGGCGGACATTTGCCTGTCCCTCACCAAAAATTACTCTTTTTCAAACTACTAAGGCTTTACCAAAACGCAATATTTTTTGAAAAGCTCTCTATTTGTATTATATTTATCACTTTCTCAATCAGAATATAGAGAGATCTTTTTAATTTTATGTGGTCGCGTAAAGCCTTAGCAGTTTGAAGTTTGGTCCTCGGATGGCGCGAAATGGTGCTGGTTTAAGCGTTCCCCCACCATAGTACATTATCTGGTTGCACGTGCTAAAGTTTAGTGAACCTCGAGGTGCATGCGTCATCCAGCCATCTACAATTAGGGCAAAGTCCACACCCGCCTCCAAGATCCATGTCCACCACCATCCCTCCTTCCCGTCTTCAATCTACACCATGGTCACCTCAATCCTCATCATAAATCCCAATTCCACCACCCGCATGACCGATGCCCTCAAATCTCTTGTCTCCTCGTTTCTTTTCCCCAACGTTTGTCTCCCTCCCCTGAAACATTAAAGACACTAATTCCGCAGGTAACCTATGGGTACTTCACTGCACCCTCCACTGCCCCCGCCTCCATCAACGACACCGCTACCAGCGATCTCTCCTCCCAAATCTGTGCCCCTCTCCTCATCCCATTGCTACACCAGCACGACGCTTTCCTCGTTGCCTGTTATTCACCGCACCCCCTAGTCTCTATACTGCGACAGCATACATCGAAGCCCGTGATTGGCATATTTGAAGCCTCTATCACGTATTCCCTGCATTTACTACGTCCGGGGGAAACGTTTGGGATTGTTACTACAGGTAAGGCCTGGGAGGAGATTCTTACGCGGGGGGTCGAGGAGTTTTTTGGGTGTGGGAAGAATGGTAGTGTGAAGTTTGCGGGCGTTGCGACGACTGGGTTAAGTGCGGTTGAACTACATGATGTGGGGAAGGAGATAGTTGACGAAAGAATTGCGGAGGCGACGAGGAGGCTAGTGGGTGGGTGTTCGAAGAAGGGGAAAAGAGGGGTAGGTGCCATATGTTTAGGGTGTGCGGGGATGGCCGGAATGGAGAAAGTGATAGAGGCGGCGATTAGAGATGTGAGGGAGGAGGGAGAAGTGGGTGAAAAGGTCAGAATCGTTGATGGGATTAGGGCGGGAGTGGGGATTTTGGTCGGGTTGGTGAGGTGTGGGTATTAGACACGAGAAATGCCTGCTATATTTATGAAGAGAGCAAGCAAAATGGATTTTCATCACGAATGGCTGTAAACGTGTAAAGGTTAGCTCACGAAAATAAGAGGAGTTCGTATTCTCTCCGCAGCGATTAAGACATTGATTGACGCCATAAACCAACGATCCTTCTGGCACGCATTTGGGTGACAGTTGTATTACTCAAAAACAACTGGTTTTTATATTATTGCACTTCCGGGCTGCTGACCTGGCATGTGAACTACTTTTTATGCTCATTGCTAAATGGATATGACGGGTATAAAAAGCGCAGGATATCGCGTGATATTACTTACTCGACTGTTAACGACGTCGTGAAATAACACCAGAAACCCCGTATGGGATTAATGGATCGTCTTTGTTGCCAGTACATCGTTTTACGACGCCATAGATAGCACCGTCACCGAGGCTTGGACAATCTACGACCGTATTCTTCGCACATAAATACACAAAAATACAATCACTTTATATGCCTCACTGGCAACGAAAGGGAAAAAGTTTCCATCGTCGAACTTGCCCTCACATGACACGACTTCTGGTGTCATAAGTAACATCAGTTTGGTTCACCATAGTTTCTCGTTCCCACTTGGCTGGAAGCTTTAAACAAAAACGCATTCGTTCTATTACTGGCACGGGCTATCGCCGCTAGGGCAGTGAACCGTGCGACATCACGTTACAGCTGGAGTTCTAAAACCGCAGGCAATGGAGGAAGGAATTGCGGGAACGGGAAAGAAATATATCTCTCCTTTCAACCACATAGAATTCGTTCCCCGCAACTTATTTCCTCGCTCAGCTCACCTTACGATGCCGAAGTTCTAGTTTTATATCATCCCTTCCTCGCCGCCTTCGCGTCTGCAGACATCAGCAGCTGCTGCAATAAAAACTTCACCCTCACAAACCTCAACCCCCACTTCTCCCCTCTCGACAAATATCCCGTCGCCTCTTCAATCCCTTGCGTTTTGATCCCAAACTCTATCGACCTCAAACTCTTTCTCTATAAATAGCCTTCTGCACCGTCCCAGCACAACCTCTCACCTGTGTGCGCCCAATACTATCGAAAAAACTATGGAGGTGCGTTGAAAGGCTGCTATTTAACGTTCCCAGTCGGCGAGGGATTTCTATCATCGGAACTGATTGGAATCTTTGCGGCGAGGTGGGCGCTTAGGGACGAGGGAGGATGAAGGTATTGGGGAATGGGTGGAGGAGAATTTGGCCGGGTGGTTGGAGACGTTATGGTTGCGCCCGAGCACCGGGAGTAGGTATGGAGTTAGTAATCTGGAGAGCATTTCCTTCTGTTTGCGGACGGAGATATGGTGATAAACGTGATACTGATTGTTTTTTCTTTTTTTTTTTTTTTTTTTTTTGTTGGGGGGGGGGGGTTGTCGTGATGTAGTACAGTAGACTCTCGTTATAAGGAACGGCAAAGGACTCCAATGCCAGCACGATTAGTAACAAAGACTGAAAACACCCTGCACGTTTGGGAAAAAACTCCAATGCCAGCAACTTTTTGTGTAACGGCAAAAGCCTTGTACCAGTTGGTACTGTGACTATTTCCTGCCATTTTTTTTTTACGGGGGAAACTCATCATGCCCGAAAAATATAGTCCATCATCTTGATTATTGAGACTTAATTTTGTTGCTTACGAAAACAGCTACATGACAGTGAACATTAAAAAGGAAAAAAAAAAATCAGCGACTTCATAAAATCCACTTTAAATTCACATATTGCCATTGAACATGAAAAACAAAAATAACCAAAAAAAAAAAACAGGAAAAAAAAAAAAAAAAACAGTGACTCCAGAAAATCCACTTCAAATTCGCATATGACTATTCTTGCAGGATCTGCCGTTGTATCTGTGTTGACCGCAAGTTGAACAATGATGGACGGGTAGATCTGGGGTCGCGGGTGGCTCCCCTGCGGCTTCCTGGGCATGGGCAATTGCGCGACTGCGTGCCTCTTCAGCCCGAACTTGCCTGACCCTTAGCCTCCCTCTTGGCTTTCGCGTGAGCAGTCAACGTTAAATTTGAGGTTCGCGATGTCGACGGGATAGAGATTAGTCTCATAGTATCTCTCTAGGTTTCGATTGAGTGCGAAGGGGGGTAAACAAATCTTGTGGTTGGAGCTGGAGAGTGTATATATACATGCCAATGCATGCCCACGTGGAATACCGTAGTCTCGAAAATCCAAGCGTCCGCACGTTCTCTCCAAAAGGTTAAATGAATAAACCTTTCCGTTTTGCTGTGTTACCTGGCCATGATTTGCATTGGCAATTGTAACAGTGTAGCGACGAGCCTACTCGCGGTTTTCAGCAATATCGGTACAGTATTTCGTGTGGGTATGTCCAGGAAGAGGATTTGAAATATTGACACCGGTAGATGCTTCGGGCGGATTTGTTGATGTAAGGTACTGAGGTAAGAGGTGCGAGGGATAATGTGGATGATAGCCTTTTCTCTCCGGGCACAATGAAGTGAGTTTTCTCGGCAAAAGAAAATGGTGGGAGCAGCCACAGTAAACCTACTGGTACAAGGTTTTTGCCATTACACAAAAAGTTGCTGGTATTGGAGTCTTTTTTACTAATTGTGCTGGCATTGGGGTCCTTTGCCGTATAAGGAAATGGTCGGGACCGGGATTTCATATCCCAATAGCGATATAACGAGAGAGGCAGATGATTACTAAACACAAACACTGTAGCACGGAAGCGAGAAATAAAAATTCAGTCTAAACCACACAATACTATCTATAGCCATCCTCATGTATCTGACGCATTTTGTTTGTAAAAAAAAAAGAACTCAAGACAGTCTGTTGCCCATTCAACCTCTCTTCCAGCTGTCGCGTCTGGACATTTTTCATTTCCCAGTCTCAAACATCGTTACAAGGATATCTATGGGCAGTGCTTAGGGAATTCCTTGAAACGAGATTTCCTTATTTTCTCACCTAATTTTCGTTGGGACCGAGAATTTTTTTTCCTTATAACGGGGTTTTCCTTATAACGGGGTTCCTTATAATGAGAACGTACTGTATGTAGTTTGCGGAACACAAAGTAATAACTGTGTGTGTTTGTGTAATACGATGTCAGGAGGTTGGTTATAGGAGGAAGTGAGGGGGTTGAGTGAAATTATGGGTACTGACGCCCTATATACTTCGGCTGCTTTTCTAGAGTATTGATACGATATTGTAAGCAGTTGCACTTTTGTCTTTCTAAAAAGCTTGTCAATTACCACAAAAAAATCTTGGCTAACTGCTACAGTAAAAGTTCAGCTAAATAATACAATGAATGCTGCATTAAGTATTGTATTCAGTACATGTACATGGCAAGCACGGCAATAGAGTAATGGTTTATGAAGTGGATTGAAAGACTTATACAGCTCACCGCCTTATGCAATGCATAATTCGCTAAAGGTATGTTATCGGATGAGCACAAATATACTTGTTCGATCGATGCGGAACTGTGCTTTACGAGTAAGTTGACCTGAGACTCGGATCATGTCTACTCCTACGACACCTATCAGTGAATAGTAATGCCTTTAGTTCAATCAGGGACAACTAAAAGTTCCTTGTCGGCGGAGAGAATTGTTTTACTGGAAGATATATTTATTTCAGATGATTCGGCAAGCAATCGGCTTTGCGTAGTGACTGCGCAATTCAAGAAGCTGCATAGGACCAAATTTCCAGGTAGTCCCAGCACCTCCCAAAGTGATGAGCTCCTCGAACTTCCTGAAGAGCCAGACTATTTAAAATTAAAATGAAGTAGACGCTAGCGTTTCTGGCAAGAGTCGAACAAACAAAAGAAATGGAGGAACGTGTAACGAAAAAGGGGAGGAAAGAGAAACGAGGAATGAACTTATCCAAAGGAGAAAGGGGAGCACAAAACAAAAACAGAAAATAATGATAAAAAAAAATCTATGTAATACACTTTTTGCCATCAGAATAAAATGTTTACTTAGATAGAAAAAGAGAAGAAAATTAACTATATCTTTATAGCTATGCAAAAATAAAACTAAATTCATATATCAGTAATGAAAATGTTTCCTTATCTATGCCACTTTCTTGAGTCCTTTGTTTTTATATTAAACTAACATGGCCTCTACCCTTATAGTGATTATAAATTCTAGTTTACCAAAGTCAATACTTCATTGACCATCCACAGTATTCTTTGAACTGTCCTCTTAACAAATCCTTCCTAATTTCATGCAATTGTTATTAAAGATATTTACAACTTAAATGCTATCAATGTTACTACATCTGCTTCCAAAGCTTTTGATGGAAAAGATAGAGCTGAGAAACCCTATTACTCTTTAGTAATTGATCTATTACCTATAAATGTACTAAAGATCACTAAGGGAGGGAGGAATTCATTCAAGTTTTCTTATTTTTAAGTAGCTACCTTTCCTCCTATATAAGGGAAAGTAGGGGGAGAGAGAGAGAATTCATTTTTATTTTATCATTCTAAGCAAAGTAAGATATGATCTTAATATTAAATCCCTTATAAGGTAAGCAAAAAAATGATCTACATGAAATCCTAGACTAAAGTATATCTAAACCTAACCTTTATATAATTAAATAAATGTAAAGAAAAAGTTTGTAGTGAGGATTAAAAATCTAAAAAACTAAATATAAGTGTACACTGTTTTGTAATAAAATTAGACAAATCATTAGTAAAAATAGTAGAAAGAAAAGTAGTTACTAGGATGGTAGTACTAAAAGGGAGCCCTAACTAAAGTGGGCAGCTTCTGATTTTGTATTTCCTAATCTGAATAAGAAGTACTATAGAGATTATAGTGGTAAGAAAGTGTAGTAAAAGGGTTTCTACTACTCTGGGGTCTATATATAACCTAAACTTGTACTTAGAAAAGGTAATGATATGGTAGGGTTAAAATACTAGTACTAGTCTATTAAAGGTATTTCCTAAGGTTCTTGATATTATCTTTATTGAATTTGATGTCTCTGACTAAGGAATTCCCAGGAATAAGAGCTAATCTAGCCTAGGTATATATAGTATATATAAGAACTACATTATCAATATCCTCTCATACTTGATAATAATAGGTAGAGAGATGATAATTTTCTACCTAAAAGGAAAAACTAGTATATATAATTTACTATTTTTTTTTTTATTTACTTTATATTGATTGTTTCTAGGTACAATCTCTATATATGGACTCTTAAACTATATTATAAAAAACCTCCTCCACATTCCTATAAATATATGAGAATATAAAAGTAGAGAAATAATATGAAAAAGACACAAATAGTAAGAGAGTATCCTAAGTCCTAATCCTACCAGGGAGGCCCTAAGGTCTAGATAGAAAAGAAGAGAAGAGCATAGAAAAATAAAAACTATAAATAGAAAGCAGAGAGAAAGCAAAAATAAACATAGAGAAAAGTAGTGAGAAGAAAGAGAAGAGAAGAAGGGAGAAGAAAAACATGCTACTTGCTAAACTATAATAATGTCTACTATCTTCTAAGGGCTGAAATCATACATGGACAGAGGGTAGACAGTTTTAGTTTCAGTAATGAACTGAATAAACTTGATGATTAGTCATCAGATAATAATAGTAATTTATCTATATATACTTGCTAGGGAAGAAGCTCCTTAGACTTGGTTCTATAATCTAGGCAAGAAAATACTACATACTTAAAGGTTTTAAGATCCTTATAGTAGTAAGGGTAGGAGAGACTATAGAGATACATGGAGTTATAGCCTATAAGATAGGACTTTACTATCCTTATTTAGAAGATCCTTATAGAGAGGAACTAGGGAAGTTTGAAAACATGAACCTCTTATAGGGAGGGGATAGACTAGTCCTTAACAAGTTTACAATATCTATCTTTCTACTTTTAATTGTATTTTCTAGTCATAGATAGGGATAGCATTTATTAGTGAACTAATTTTGCTTAGTATAGCTTCTATAAGAAATATACTATCCTTAAGGTGTTTGAATTCTGAGATGAGGTTATCTACTAGGAGGGTAGAATTAGTACCTATAAGGTTCTTCCAGTTCTATGCTACATACTTGTATAAGTAAGGAATCTTATACCTGAGGTTATAGAAGGGGATAAAGAAAGGAAAGGACTTTAGGAGAGCAGAAGTAGCTATATTATATTATATGTTGGTAGTAGTAATTAGTGCTACAGTGTATACTATAAGATGAAGTATGTGAAGATCAAGTAGCATCATATACAATTCAGTATATAGAAAGTAAAGTAGGGTTTTCTGGAAATCTTTATCTACCTATAAGAGTAATTGAAGAAAGTAAGGTACAGGTTAAGTGCTCCTTTGTTAAAGAGGATTACTCCAACTATATTAATCAGTCTACAAATGATAACTATTCTAACTAATCTTCTAATATTGTAGGTAATGAGATGTAAGCCAAACTTTATAGTTACTATAATGGTAGTGTATTTATATGTGGTATAGGATTTTGATTTCCTATCAGCCACTATTGTATGGACAGGACATGTACACTCAATTAAGAGTAAAGACATAGTTGCATACATAGGAGTGTCAGGATGTACCTTTATTAGCTGATGTATATCTGGTATACTGTTACAGCAGGTATCTTCTTGAGGTAGAAGTTTGGTAAAGTGCAAGTGCTACTCAACAAAGATTGTATTACTGAGTATACTCATATATCTCACTCTTTGTAAGTCTAGATCTACAAATACACTTTCCTAGAAGAAGAGCAAGGAAGATAGAACAGAGTTCGAGGTTTAGAACAAATATATTCTTAAGGCTTGTAGCTAGTCTGTAGACTATAGAGAGAAGGAAAGAAAGTACTTTTATTTCCCTATATTATAGTTTTATATCTAACCTATCCTTTAGTAGGGTATTTACACTTAATTAAAAGCAAAGACATAACTGAAGGGGGAAGATGACTGCCTATTCTACCTTGAAGTAAAAATTTAGGAAAGGAAAAGGTAAAGAAGAGAAAAGAAAAGTGAGAAGAGATCCTCTAACTACTTGGGCCATGATAAAGAAGCCTTTTGAAGTAAAAAAGAAATAGGAAAAAAGAAAAGAAAAGTCCTCTACCTGTTCTCCTGCTTCCTGCACTGGTCCTTATAAAAATTGTCACTGTTAGTAGGGGTGGGAGCTCTTTGTTCCTATCCATTAGTTTTCCTATACCTTTTTCCGCTATCTTTTTCCAAAGGTCTACATCTTTGTACAGCATGTACTCTAGATCCTTATCATTGTACAGTTGGTTTCTTAGGTCTTCCTTGGTGTAGCACTTTATCAGAAATTGTTCAATGCTTTGGGGTTCTCTGTAGATGCAGAAGATACTTTCCTAATTGAAGTGGAGGAGGTTAGGGATGTAACAGTGTTCTGTTCTGAACTAGAAGGCCTGTGCTACTTAGTAGTTTGCAATCATTGTATATAGGTCGACTTTCTTTTCGATTAGTTTGCCGGTGCATTCCTTGAATTTTTTCGAGGGCCTATATTTGGTTTCTCTTTAGATCATTGATCTTGTTAGACATTTTTTATTCTGGAGTCCTTGTTGTACTTTTTGTGGTTTCTTTCTAGCTGATTTGATTTTAGCGAGTCTGTCTACTTCCTCGTTACCTGCAATGCCTATATAGCTAGGGACCCATTTAAGTTTTGATCTAATGCCTTTGTTTTCAAGCTCTTAATTGATTTGGAAGATTTCTTTCACTTTAGTTTATGAGGGTAAGGGGAAGGGGTTTGTCACAGCTTTGAGTACTGCTTATGAGTCTGAAAAGATGAGGACTTTAGTGATAGTCGCTTTCCTATTCCATTCTGTTACTTGTGTATACACTTCGATGATTCCTTCTAGCTCTCTGTCGAACACCTAAACTTTCAAGCCTAGGGATCTGGAAGTTTTACCAATTTGTCTACGTCTACTTGATATGACTATGGCTAGGCTCACTTAGCTATTGTTATCTACTTTAGATACATCTGTAAAGATGGCTATTTCTGTGTCAATAAAGGTCCTTGGCTAGGTTTTTAGCACTTCTTCTTTTTCCAGGAATTCTACTAGCTCTGGTCTTCCTATTAGGTCTATTGGCAATGGTCTGACCTAATTAGGGAGGTTATATTTTGACATCACTCTGTTGCTGATAGATTCTCTAATTGTGCCAAGTAGGGTGTCAATTTAGAGTTGTCTTATCATAGGGTAGGATGATAACTCTAGCCTCTAGGAGGGTATTCTTGTTATGAACACCGGTAGTGGTCTGCGTTAAGGTACCTGGACGATGTGCTATAATGGAGGTTACGCTTAGATTGTCAACATGTGAGTATGCCGTCTCTACCCTTCACCATTGTGTTAAGCGCTCGGGAGACGATCCTCTGTCACATGACCTTGTGGCATGATGTGGTAGGGTGTGGCTTTGCCATTAGCCTTGACTAAGCGTAGGAAGTCAGCCCCACATGCACGTGATCGGCTAACGGCATGATGCGACATTGGGCTAGTCAGCCATAAGGTCATGACTGGGCGATCGGACTCGTATCGTGAGAGACTATCACAAATCAGGAGTGAGGCCCGAGAGGGTGATAGGCGATTTTAGTCAAATCTAGTACTAATTGCATCCTATCCATTCTGGACTCTTCTACAGGAATCAGCGATTAGGAATCAGGAGATGGTCTAGAATGGGATAAGGTTCTTTAGGGTTCTATTTCCTTTGTCATCTCTTTGTCAGCTCAGGTGAAGGATGGGATATATAAGCGTGCGGTTGTTCTTGTCTTGTGTTCTCGCGCAATGTCGTGGGTTCAAATCCCACTCGTCCCATTCCATACCACGAATTTCCGGTCGGTCGCGGGTTTTGTAGCGTAAGCGAGTTTTCCCCGACCATGCAAGGTTGCCTAATTACTGGTTCAGTCCTTGTAAGCGAATGCGACCGATGATCACAATGGCCGTATGAAGGGTTACCCTGACGGCGCTTA
>JABYPW010001434.1:0-15365 GCA_016880775.1 Phymatotrichopsis omnivora
CCTAATACCCTAGGTCCATGGCTGGTCATTTTTGGTAAGGTTTGTCAAGGGAGTCACCAACTTTGAGAAGCCCTTAATGAAGATCCTGTAGAAGTTGGCAAATCCTAAGAATGAGTAGACATCACAGACTGTGGATGGAATGGGCAATTCCTGGACTGTCATGACCTGATCTTCTGCCATCAAACACCCCTTTATCTGAGATCATAAAGCCTAAGAATTCTACTTTATAAACTGCCTAAATGTACTTAGAGGGCTTCAAGGCCAGTTTATTCTTGTCTAGGTGGTGGAGAACTTCCTGGACCAGATGATCATGCTCTTCCTTTGTTTCTGCATAGATGAGTATGTTATCTTGGTAAATGATGACACCAAGGTCCAGGAGATCATGGAATTTGGTATTCATAATTTCCTGAAAGACTGAGGGTGTATTTAACAAGCTGAAGGGTATAACTAGGTACTTGAACTGGCTGTACCTGGTTCTAAAAGTAGTTTTCCACTCATCACCTTTGGCTATGCAGATGAGGTTATACCCATTCTTCAGGTCAAGCTTGGAGAACTAATGGGAGGCACCAATGTGATCCTGTAGTTTGGTCATCAGGGGCAAGGGATACCTGTTTTAGATAATCACCTTGTTGAGGCCATAGTAGTCCACACAGAGCTAAAGGGATCCATTAGCCTTTTTGACACAAAGGATAGGTGCTCCCACAGGAGATTTGGAGGGACAGATTTTGCCTTCTTCTATGATCCTAGTAATATATTCCTGCAGTGCCTGGAGCTTAGTTTCTGATAACTTGTACAGAGGGCCCTAGGGAGGCATTGCACCTTCCTTTAGGTCAATCTTGCAGTCCCATTCATGATGAGGAGGGAGTGCAGAGGCAAGCTATTCAGAGAAGATGGTGGGGAAATCTGTTCCTACTTGGACCATTTAGAGGCAGTAGAGGAGGAGGTAGAGGAAGCCTGCAAGAACACATTAGAGAAGTCTCAAACAGGTGCTCTTGTCATAGCTGTACACCAGTGATGAACAACAGCTTCATTAATTGGGGTGTCCACCTACCCAACTAATCCACCACCAACTGTATAATTGTTGGTATAGAAGTTATCGTTACCAAGGAGAGAGAAGGCAGACACCATTTCCACCTTAGGTGCTACAAGGTGTTTCTGACACTTCTCTGAAGGAAATTTGACCAACTCTACCTTATCATAGTCAATATAGGGCTTATAGTCACGAAACTACTTAATAGGAAGATAGATGTCAATGTCCGGGGGTATACAGCCTATATCAAAATCGATGAGTTTGCAATGGTTAAGGACCTGCATTTGAAGCTTAGGATAGTAATACCACTCCTACTTGCAGGAACCATCATAGGCAAAGAAATTCACTGGGACTGTTCATTTGATCTTTGGAACTAGCAGGTGGTCACTGATCATAGCTCCAGTGGCACCATTATCAAGCTTTGCAATTGCAGTGACATCATAAGTTTTGGTTCCTGTGAGACTGTGAGTTTTCCAGTGAAGAGTCACTAGAACTTTGATAAATATGCCCTAGGCAGGGCCCTCTTTAGCAGATGATACAATAGATATATTGGATACATTCCCTGATCTCTCCTAGGAAGCTCATAGCTAGAGCCCACTATATAACAAATAAATAGGATATCTAGAAAGTGCAGGTTTATAGGGTATGGGAAGGTGAAGAACAATGCTGACAGTGAACAGTAGTTTGTTACATGACCAGCATGTTTCAGCCTTCAGGCTATCCTCAGACAAACAGGATTGGCATCAACAAGAAATACATCCCTTAATACTGGTGGCCCTCACACTAAGAACCATGGCTCTTTACCATGGAACACTAGTTCCTAATAGAAAATCAAAACTTAAGAAAGCAAGGCAAGGCAAGCAAATAATTCTTTTGATAAAAGAAAGAAAAACATGCAAAAATTCCAAAAAAAAAAACTTGAGAGACAATAAAGGCAAAAAAAATTTGACAAAGGAAGTTTCATATGACAATTTCAAATCATAGGGATGTCATCCCCCTCTTTCTATGAGTCAGGTAGATCTACTACTGAACTTGCCTATTCCTTTCCCTAACTCTTCTTCAAGGCCCAGGAGCTCTTATCCTCTTCTAGCTCTGGAGAAGCTTTTTGCTTAGCTGCCCTCTTCATATTTGGCTAGGGAATGGTTCTCTTGCCCTTTGCAAAGCACTCATCTATTTTGTGCAAGGTGTATAGGCACTTCTGATAGGCTGAATTCTTCTTAGCCTACTCCAACTCCTTTCTAGTGATATAGGGAAGCTCAGTCTTTAGGTTATTGCTAGATAGTCGCTTCTCTTTTTTTAACCAGGTTTCTGATGAGTTAACTGGTTGGGCTTTGGGTGAGACAGCTGGCCTTTCTAGGCCTCAGCAATACCTGCCTCAGCATCTTCCATGGCTAGACCTACATGGATGAGCTTTAATTCCCATTTGGAAGGGGAGAGATCCTCACCCTATAAGGCTATGGCTTGTCTCAGGTCCTTCTTAAGGCCCCTTGCTAGCCACTGGACAAAGATCTCTGGAGGATAAAGGACCCTTTGGTTCAAGGTTTTCATCCTACTGATGTACTCCAGGATCCCCTTGGTTTGTCTGGCATTGACCATTTCCCTAAGGGCTGCAGGTTTCAAGAGCTGTAGGCTAAAGTAGGCTTTCATAGCTTCTTTAAAATCAGACCAGATTACCATTAGACAGGTCTATGAAGTATTAGATGACTCCTACCAGGCTATTGCTTAGCCAGTAAAGAAGGTTGATGTGAATTTCATCTTCACCCAATCCTGTAGGATGTGAGCCTAGAGATCGAAGTAGGTTTTACATTGTATAAGGAATTTCTCGATCTCCTCTGGCTTCCTGCTGAACTTGGTTAGGTCACTTGGCTTAGATACCTTGAAGGGGGTAGGTAATGGTGGTGGTGGCACAGCACTAGAGTAGTAAGACTGTGGAGTGGGAGGAACAGGTTAGACTGGAGGCTGATCCCAAGGTGTAGGTGTCTGCCTCACCAGGATCCAGGATACTATCACCTTGAAATTATCAGTTGTAAAGCCTTGCAGTTGTGGTACAGCAGTAGGCTCAGGTGGGGGTCTTTGTAGAATAAAGGAAGTGAAGTCCTAAGATTCAGAGGGTTCCCAAGGAGGCACAGATCCTTGGGGATTTATGGGTAGCGAGTAATGGAACAGGTTATAGTCAGTCAGGGAGCTAACCGAGGAGATAATTTCTAGGGGAAGAGGATTTGGATGAGATGCTGGCTACTTCATTTTCCTATACTTCTCCTTCTATTCCTCAAGGTCTGCTTCTAACTCAGTAATTTTCTCTTCTAGAGCCTTGACTTCCCCTCTTCTTTTGGATGTAGAAGAGGTAGTGGCTTCCTTCTAAGCTTCTAAGTGAAGGACTTCTTGTATTCATCTCAGCTATCTGATTCACAGACTATTTCCATTCCTTTTGAATCTGCTCAATTGCTTGGAGCAGATAGATGGTGATAGTAGGGGGGAAGGCTACAATGATGGATGGGAGTTTTTACTTACTCTCCCAGTAAATAGCCTTTGAGTATGGAATAGGAGCATGGAATAGAGGATGGTGGCAACATCATTTCTTTGCTTCAGGAATGCAGTATCCAGGTCCTCTTTTAATACTTTAAAAACATTTTTACCCAAAAATTCCCTTCCATCAACAATGGCCTTAAGGGTCTTGTTATATTCCCCAAGGATTGTTTCTTGATGGGTTCTCACATATTCTAATTCCTCTGGTGCCAAGGTAATCTTAGGCATCCCTGTAGAGGAAGCAGAAGAGTGTGTAGCTCGACCAGGCTAAGAAGGCCTGGCGAGACTGTTTCCCATAACCAGTACTAAGGCAGTGGTTATTTTAGTCATTTCGATATCTTGAGAAGCTATCTCAATAAGAATATAGTGTGACAGGAGACTTATTGAGGATGTAGATATAGGTATAGACAAAAGAAGCTTCAGAAGAGGGTCTTACTGAGTGAACTTAGATATCTCAACTGACAAGTTACAACTGCTTGTACTTTCTACCTTTATCGAGGAGTTAAGAGAAGATAGAGAATTTATCGATGTAAAGTAAAATATATTCTTAAGACTTAAAGGTGGTACAAGACTTAAAATGATGGGCTAGAGAGAGAAGAAGAAGAAACAAAACACATTGCTCATCAGCTCTCTCTTAAATACCCATTTCTGACTAAGTAGGTATAGAGAAACTTTACAAATGAAATGAACCCTATAGAAACATTCCATCACAATTCCCTTATTCTTTCACAATTCCCTAGAAGGAGATCAGTTTCATGATTAGAGAATCGAAGAAACATTTGGTATGATCGTTTAGGACTTTTTCAGAGAAGAGACTCCTTAAGTCCTATCCCCCAATAATGCAACTGATCAGCATATCATGATGAGATCAGGGTGACGAGTCCTGTCATTGATCATGTATGTCTAATCTCATGTATGTCATGTTGTCAATGCCTCACTTTACTTAGTCAGAGCTCAATAGTAACAATACTCATCACATGGTTCTATGAGTCATAGAGTAATCATGGGTTCTGATATACCTTCTAGTTGACTTGGAATAGTGTCTGCATATGTCTTAGTACCTAGGTGGACCAGTCAGTACAGTCATCTGTAACATTGTTTCCCATAGTAGTTTGTCAACTGGAGGGAGCACAAGGTTCCTAATTGCCACTAATTTAAGTACTGGAAAAAGGGGGTTCTTAAGGAAAATTAGAGTAAGTTTTAAGGGTAGAGGATGATTGCTCCATAAGGTGAGGAGGATGAGTAGGGGGTAAGGCTAAAGATGACTATTAGGACATGTCATGACAGTTGTTGTGGTGTTGAGGTTTTCTAAATTTAGTAACTGAGTGTGTTATAACGAAGAGCATTTTGCAATATACATAGATGTATACTTTTATAAAGTATATGATAAGCCTTCACTGACATGAAGTTGATACCCCCAAGTAAGTGCAATTCAGAAATACAGATCATAGCTTATTTTTATGATGTTGAGGCTTGTTATTGTTTTGGCAGATTTACAATTTTACAGTGGTGCAAGTTGCATTGTACACCTTTGTCCTAGAAGTTGTGACCTGAGTAGGGAATTATACCTTTGTTCACAGTCACTTTATGGTGTAACATATATGTAGTATATCCTTTACACCCTCTTCATGCAAAATAGAAACAGTAAATAATCTTATCACAGTAGTTTTAGTCACATGTGAAGAGAAAAAGGAAGCTGTTTGGAGCGGATCTTTGGTTGCATGGTATGTCGAGTGATATCCTATGAATTATCCACCAGACTCAATGGCTATTTGATAATGCACTCTTATGCTTAAGGAAATGGACCTAATAAGCATAAATTTTGTACGATGAAGGTTTTAGAAATTTTCTTTTGTGCAAACTTTCGAGAAATTAATTTTGATCCTTTTATTCGAAGATTTGTTCTCCCGAGAAATTCACCTTTCATAGTGGATATTTTCACGGCTACGGGAGTGGATATTTTATAGCAACAAAACACGAAAGAAAATTTTTTAATTATTTTTTTTTTGTTCAAAAAAAAATTCCTTAACCCAAATCCCAAATCATTATCAGCCAAACTAACTAAAATATAAGGAGATGTTTAGTCATTCCGTTCGGGAATATAGGACCGGAAGCAACGCGTTGTCTTCCCCTCGATCGATTTCCTGAGTCAATTCTTCCAGTTTCTCCACCCCAAAGCGAATTCCTTACTTTGTATCACCTTACACATTCTGGAGGCTGTCAGAAAAGATTCCAATCCGAAGATTGGTAGTACTGTGCGACGAACGGTCATCTTCGCAGTCATCAAAGTCACGGTCCAAGTTCTGGAGTCGAGTACTTCCCAAACGGAAGGTTACGTTTGAGATACTAGGGTGTTCGGATGCTGTGTCTGAATTAATGCGGTTCTCAGCCAAATTGTCATCATCATCGTCTCCTTCATTCTGCTTAGCGGAGACAGTGGATTTCTCCTGGCCGTGGGATACATCAGACTTGATAGGAGTTCCGAGTACGAATGATTTAGCTTGAGGATTGAGACAGAACATGTTCGCATAAGCAGGGTTTGAGAAGGTAGTGTCATAGTTTCTGATGGGTGCAATTGTATTTGTCTTCGGGGAAGCTAAAAAAGAGGTGTCAGGAGTGCCAGGTGCAGAGAAGCACTCACTGCACGTGTCGCTATGCTCTTCCTCAGCAGGATGCATAGGACCATGAACCAATGGGTTCACAATCTGCAAGTTTTGCTTCCCCTTTTCGGTATCTTTCACCTTAGTAGCCTGAATTTTTTCAATTTTTTCAAGTAACTCCTGTGCATCTTCCGTGAGGTATTGCACACGGTAGTGGAGCCATTGAGGCCAAGAAAGATTAGCCCAAGGATCATTAGGGTTCGGTATCATAGACCTCAGTAGCTTCATTTTGGACTTGAAGTCTTCGAATTCAGCGATGTATTCTTTGCGGAATTGGTTTTCGTGTCCACCAGTTGTGGATTCTTGGTTTACCACCTGGTAGCTGTAAGCATACGGTGTTACGTGACTACCGGAGATGAAAGCACGGATCTGGGCGTTGCGGGAAAGTTCACCACTGCTGATGGGGAGAGCAATGGCTTGTGCGGTGCTAGGAGCTAAGTTGCCGCTCGAGAAGCGGGTAAAAGCCCGGGAGGGGCAGGAAAGTTGGTAGCTGTAGGTGCGGGGTGCCGAAGTCTGAGATGGATGAGGGAGCATGGTGTCGGAAATAGAAAAATAAAACTCAAGGCTATATCAGGAGGGGAAATTGGGTTAACCTTTAATGTTGAAAGTGAAATGATATGAGAAATTGAAATGTAGTTTGAGGGCGATGAAAATCCAAGGGATGACTTTATTCGAGGATGAAGAGAGAAGGGGAGAAATTGGAAAGCTGTAATCCTTGGGTGTTTTCGGCTCTTGGTGAGGAATATAGAATGAATCTCATTGATTTCGAACATCAACATCAATAGCATTCTATTCGCTAGTGTTGACACTATGCCGCTAAATTCGTCCCAATAGGGATGATGATGAGAATCAATAAGTAAGGACAGCCTTATGGAGTCCAATCTAGGATGGATACCCCACTTTGCTCAAACATTCGCAAATTGAATGCTACTTGTTTCCATTGGCAATCGGGCATTTGATATTGACGTCCACTTCAATAGCTCTGCTATCGTAGCTGGCCGTAAGTGCTTTCCAGTTGTTTTTGTTCTTGGCAAGGCTGGGGCGAGTAGACCTCATTTTGACCTTTAGTTCCAAAGAAGAAGTGTGGTAGCCACCATATTGCCAAGACGGACGCAGAATTTTTTTCAATAGCCCCCAGGGTCAGGTTGAAAGTGAATGCTATTCGAGTTGAAAGAAAAACTTTCCGATTGGCAGTTGCCCCTGTTTCGGAGTGGGGGTACAAAGGCGAGACTAGCCGTCACAATTGCGATCCGAGCTGTTATTGCTGGAAAAATCATAAATCAGAAAAATATTGCCGCCAATATGTCCATATCCCTGCGGGGCTTCGTTGGGGGGAAAATTGACTACGAGAGATATTGAAGAAACAGGTAGATATCGCTGATATTATACATTGGAAGGAGGAGGGACTACAAACAGTCAGTAAGAGTTCAATAAGCATTACTCTCACAATGCGTCGCGTCTAGTTCACGACCGTGATTTTTCTCCGAGCTCATTCACCGATACGCCTCGCCTTCCGCCACACAAACACATCGCGATTGTGTCTTAAAGCTTTAAGTTAACCAAAGACTCTTAATAAATTTAACACAATTAATTCGCTCATTACTCCTCTATGTAGTTTCGTGACGCCGAATCTTCCGTGTCGGGGTTGCAAGAGCGTTTCTAATGAGTGATAGCGCGTGATCAAACGTAGTTAGTAGTATCGCCGTGTAACCATTGTGGGAAATTCGATACCAAAAAATTGATTCTTCGCAGGTGCCGGACTACCTTCAGATAATTCTAATCGCTGAGTTCCAACTTGCCGGGGAGGTTTCCATATTTAAACATTTATTTTCCCGCTTTCTCTCTTCAAATTCCCACGGGAAAAGTGCAGCAATAACTCTAACATCCAACTGCCCGCCAAATGTAATCTTTCCGTATCACTTGCTGCATGCCATAAATAACTGCACTTGTATTTATCTTCACGTCCGGGAGTTTGGGCTGAGTTCGTTGCATAAAATGACTGGCTCTGTGTAGCTACTGCAGTGTGAAAATACCGTACGCTTACGACTAATTGTTCACACCCTTGGAGCCACGACTACCTTTTCCGACTTCATCGACCATTTTGCGACGCGCAGAAAAAGTTAATTATTATAAAGAGAATATGAATTATTGAAACTTCCTGTGGATTTAGCATTGGAAATTGGTGGAAGTAATACCGAAAAGCTGGGTTCTTTTAATCCAATTCATGTAGGTGCGAAATTCCGCCGAAACTGTACTTTGACACCTAGAGTGACAGTGATTGATTGAGTCCACCTTTGCTATGGCGACAGCTTACTTGAGTTCAGTACACAACCTTTGTGACGCGTGGCGCGAACTATTATTGATCGTAGCACTACGGCGCTCAAGCCAGACAACTTATGCATAGGAGGTGGAGGGTTCAAACACGCGGGAGGGTATGACAGAATCACAATTCTTCAGTTGTGAGCTTATTCGCATGTACATGTACGGACGAAAGTCGCCCGCTACGGGGACAGTTTATCACATTCGCGGTCACTTCGTTGGAGACATTGCGGGCGGCTCATGTTCTCTCACTCGACCCGGACCTGCCGAATTTGGATTCCTTGCAACCGGTAAGTGACGACCGGGTTATATATTCCCCACCCCTCTGCGATCGTCCATATAAGCCATAAACTGCAATAACACTCGCTCCCTATCCTCGCGCAATTCCTCGCTCAATTATAATGTGTCGCCTCTCAAAGCTCTCGTCATATCCTTCTTCGTTTGCTCTCCCAATTTCAAGACTCGCCAATCGCACCGCATGTGTCACCCTAAACGCCACCTGTGCAGCCTCGGTCCTAACCCGGGCCTCCAAACAAACTTAATTCACCGGCGCAACGACCATAAACCTGAAACGAGCTAATTAACGGTAGGGTCCTCGGTCGGGTATATATCAACCTCAAATGAAAACTTTCTTGTTTATCCCAGCATGGACGTTGGATTTTTATTAAGTGCCAACAGAGGGGCAACTCGTTAGTTTTTCATTCTGGGATGCTGCTGCTGGGGGCTTGTAATTGGAGGTAATCTGAGGTAGTATGCCTGAACACGAAAACGAAAGGAGAGGAGGGGGATAGTTCGTCGGTGTTGGCGGCCATGAAAACTTTCGTTCGAGAATTTTGAAGGCACTGTAGCAGTGTGAATACATGCCATCTTTACCGGCGTGGCCTAAGGGCGCGCTTGTTCGTGTATGTCAGGGTTGGAACATTTCTTTCAAAAAAAACTTTGTTTGGAAGTCCTTTTTTTTTTTTTTTTTTTTTTTTTTTTTTTTGTGTGTGTGTGTGTTGCCCAGCCGATGTGAAATAGATAAAGAGGGTTTATAATTAAAAAAAAAAAATCAAGATATAAATATATTGATACATCGAAAAAAAACTTGCTCAGCATTCAGAAGCGAAACATAAAAATAACCCAGTCTGTAATCTCCACCTCTTTTCTGTGCCAATCACGATGCAACTCACCGGCGACAAGGAAAATGGGCAATGATAAAACCAGAAAAAAGTTAAAGAAAGCCATCGAAAATAAAAGACTCGATTTGGGAAAATCAAGCGTCGTCCTCTTATCTCTCAACATCAAGCTGGTGGATGTATATAATTCTTTTCCGAGCACCAAGACCCACGGATCCAATCCAAATATAATCCTTTATCACTCCACAACCTACAACAGCGAGCTTATCGCAGTTACCACACTCAGGACAGCAACTCCCCAAGTAACCTTCACATCGGCAGCCCCACTCGACGGTAGAGAAGTGCTACTCGCCGAGCTATCAAACGCACTCACAAAACTTTCCGATGCAGAGTTAGTTGATGACGATCTCGAAGCCGATCTTGTGGTAAACCCAGTTGCGGCACTGCTTGCAGACACTGACGACCCGCTGGTGGCCGTCAGCAGTTTGTCGACTGTGCCAGTTACGGTCGGAGTCGGGCGTGTGTCCAACGTCAGAGCCTCCAAAGTATCGGCAATCGCACCGTCGGATGCAGCGGCCAAAGCGGAAGCTGTAACAGTGAGGAAACCGGAAAATGTGATCGGTTGGGTGTATATATCATTGGAACTAGTCGCAGTCGTATTCGCAACCGCAGTCGCCTTCACACTCTCAGTTGAAGAAACCTCCGCCACTGCAGACGAGGATTTAGATGCTGAAACAGCTGACGAAGAGGGTGGTTCCGTAGACAAAGTGGATGATTCCGTAGAAGAGGAGGGTGATTCCGTGGATGGAGAGGATGATTCGGTGGACGAAGAGGGTGATTCCGTAGACGAAGACGATGATTCCGTAGGGCAAAGCGTGATGAGAATGCCACCATCCAGGATCCTTCTCAATAAACAATCAGGGGAAACGAAAGCCTGGCGACAGGACAAGATGATTTCCGCCGCCAGCTCGGTCAATGCGGTTCGGCAGCTTGAGGAACATACGTCGTTGACAACGAAATCGGAAGACGACGAACAGGCGTCGATTGTGGTATTGTAGGTTGATTCACAGGCTGGTATGACGGTGTTGGAGGGAATAGATTCAACGTCGTTGAGGCTGAATCCGGAAACCGAAGTGAAGGAAGAGGCAAGGAAGACTACCACAGGGAGAATGTTGAAGTTGGCGCGCATTTTTAAGGATTGTTTTAAGAAATAAGGAAGAGATTTTATATGGAGCTAAAAAAAGAAATACAAATGACCACCAGGGCAAAAACGACAGAAATTAGGAATAGCAACTGGTGCTTCTGGAGTAAAGAGGTGAACTCGTTTATACAAAACAAAAAACAAATAAAAAGAAAGAGTGTCCAACACTATGCCCGAGTTATTTCCGTTCAACAGAAGCAGTCTTTCAAAGACGTGAAGAACAGATATTAAAAGTGGGGAGGAGGGGAGAGAGGAGAAAGGGATGGAGATCAGGCGCAAGAAAAGGTAAAGAAGGGGTTAACAAAGAAGCGGAAGGATAAGCTGTAGATCCGGTGATAAAGGGCTAATGGGGCGACACTGCAATGTGTTAGAGCTAGTCGCTCACTCTACTCCTTCTTCGCTGTTCAGACAGCTCATTTTCCCCGAATGGGCGTCTGGTGTTTCTACTTACAGCCAAATGTCTTGTTACTGATGAGTTCCCCTGCCCAGCATAACAGCTGAATTGCGATTGTTCTCAAGGACCTACTGTGGCACTGGAATGGAGTTACACCCCATCATATTCACAGCAATGTTAGGCAATTCGCCTGGGCATGACGTTGGCCACGTTTCAGATTTCTGTGGGATCGCATCGGCGTGGGCATCCTAGTCGGCAAAATTTCTCCGGCTTCAGAGCGATTCGGGTACAAGGGGAGAAGAAGAAAGGTTCCAAGGCGCGGCGCACGATTGAAAAAGCGTCGTAGATGCCAAGGTGGTCCCTGCAGACAAGACCCTGGATCGACCTTTTTGACACCACTTTCGGAAAATGTCGAGGATTTAGCTTATCGATTTTTCCAGAAACATGCCTACCCCAAATGAGAGCCTTAGAAACAAAGTGGCGAACATGAGGGGCCTGCAAGTGCCAACTTTAAGTAAATATGTCTAAAGGAACCTTAGGGTACAAGGCACAGCGTACCTAAGCATTGGAACATTTACGTACTTGTAGTTCAATTGAATTGAGTTAGCTCGACCACATGGACGGTCGCCACAAATACACCTCGAAGAATAAACCACCCTCAAAAAGAACTCGTTCCCTCTTATCCCCATTCAGAAAATTTCGGGTACCTATACTTCCTCCATCTGTCGACGGAAGCGGGTTTAAGCTGCCTATCGCTCACAAAAGTCGAAGCTCGTCATGTCTGCCTACCTCAGACCCGACGTCGAAACAAACCTCGCAATCACGGCCGGGCAATGAGTTGCCCGTGCTAGACCCACACTGCCGACTCACGTGTCCACACACCTCTACCATCTAAACCACCGAGAAGAAAGAAAAAAAAAAAAAAATGTAACGAGACGAGGGTACATATATGTTTCCCTTGGGACAGTGAAGACAGAGAGAATTTGCGCCCTCACAGGTCTCAGTTGATTTTCTTTGGATTATCATCGTACCCCCCCCACCCCCCCCCCTTAAACAACCTAAAGCAAAAAATTCCATGTCTTGGCAGCCCAAGAGATTGTAGTGAAATAAATAAATAAATAAAAATAAAAATGTGAGTACTATTTATTAGCCAAAGTTTGTATTCACAAAGACGCAACGTTCCTTGAAGACCTTCACAGCCAGGAAACTGTCATAGGACTTTTGAGAACCGTCTGAAGATCAAATTATTCATAGGACCGCACTAAATCGATGTGAAAGTATTCTCGAGTCCTATTGTTCTTTTGCAATAGGATATCGCTTGCTCAACAGCACTCCTTAACGTGTTTACAACTAATATGTCACACTACTAATGCACTTTGTGGCGTCTCAACTGGTTCTGCGTTTCAAGTTGTGTACAAGTACAGATGCATATAAGCATGTCCCACGTGCTAGGCAACTGTAGCCGTGTAAGAATTGGCAAGGTATCCCGAAATGTTGTTCAGATCTCGGATGTCATCGGCGGAGTCGATAGCCGCAATATTAAGCGCGCATCCCAAGCCAACATCAGCTGTTACTTAGAATGCGTATGACATAGAGTAGGGTGTTAGAATATGTACTTGCAAGCGGCAACGAAACTCTTGCGTTTCCGCTTTTAAGCAATTATTACTGTACAGTATAAAGGCATCTTCAGTACCCCTTTATCCTCAACTGTAAAGTATACGTGGACCTCGCTACTCAATATCTCATGGCATGTGCTAATTTTACATTTCTGAGTCCGCAACCAACCCGCAAAGTATGTACAAACCTTCGCTTTGCATTCACGAGGTTGACCCAGCGAAAAATGTACTTCGTATTTCATACAAATTCCTCTGGTGAATTTGGTAGTCCCCGCTGCTTAGATAAGCTGGTTCCAGAGTGTGGAACCAAGATAGCAAGCCTTTCTCCTTGGCACCCTCCTGGAGTACCAATGCAATGGATGATCACTACACTAGAGCTTTGACTAGTGTTCCATTCAGACTTCACAATAGACAGTGGATTTTCACTCAGATTAAGTTATGCCTACAGTGGTAGTAAGTAAGTCTAGTACAATTCACTGATTATGTAATAGGAGACTCTTAGAGGATATAGAGCAAGGTATAGCATAAGAAGCTTTACAAGAGTGTCTCTTACTAAGTAAACTCAGATGCCTTAACACTTAGGCTAGAACTGCTTGTGTTTCTACCTTTTATCACAGGGTCAAGGAAGATAAAGATCTTAGAGGAAGAAATACCAAAATATATTCTTAAAGCCCAAAGGTAGTCCTTAGTAAAATGTTAAAGCTAGAAACTAAAGAGGAAAGGAAAAGAGGGAAGTCTAATGCATATATGTGTATGGAAATCATTTTATTCTTTAAGGCCCTAAAGGGGCCTTCTCAAAAAGAATATCTGTATACAGCTATGCTATATAAGCTGTCAAAGAAAATATTAAGCTATCAAAGAAAAATACTAACACAAGAATAGGATCATAAGGGTATGTAAGAGCCCAAAGGCAATAAAAGCTAGCCAAGGTGAGTCTTATAATAAGTGTAGAGTAAAGTAGAGAAAATAGCTAAATAAGAAACTAAAAACCTAGTAGGAAAAAGGTAGAAAATAAAAAAAAAGAAAGGCTAGAAAAGATCCCTAAAATTAAGGTACTAGAAAGCTAGCAAAGGGGTAAGTAGTAGGTTTACAGACATTCCTAGATCATACTACTTATGCTAAAGCATTAATAGGTATATAGAAACTGACCTAGAAGTAGTATAGTATCCTTTATCTACTTCACCTTGGTTAATAGTATAGAAGTAGACACTTCAGCAATCTAGCTCAAGATATAAGCTGGATACATTTTTTTTTTTTTTTTTTGTTTAAGTCATGTCATATTTGTTTAAGGTACAAGCTCTACATGTATCCCACTAAGGATATAGTATGACAAAACCTACAGCTACCTTAGTATCTGAGTGAAACCTATAAGATAGGAGAGAAAGTGATAAGATAGAGAAGCAATAGTAAAAGAGTGATGAAAGGCAAGAGAAGGAGTGAAGAAAAATAGAAAAATAGAGAGATACCTATTATATATAAGAGAGAGGAGAAAACCTAATAGAAACTAAGTATAGCAAAGAAGAGTACTAGGACCCTATCCTTTTACCCTAAGGAGGTGAACCTTATAACACCTAGAAAATAAAATAGGAAGCAAAAGTGCTAAGTACATAGTAAAAGGTAAAAGTAGATAATGTTCTAAAATGTATGAAGCAATGACTAAAGTCCTCCTATGAAATAGAAGAAATTAAAAGTAAAGGGGAAAGGGACCTAATTCCATTTCCTCCTTATACTTAGTATAGCCCCTAGGTTTATCATCTTTGGCATAGCAGTGATATAAGTAGGGTAGTGTAGGTCATTAGCAGTATATTTACCTTTGCAGTTGATGCATTTGACTCATACATTCCCGACTCAAAGGTGGATGAGAAAAGGAAGGTTGAAATATATAAATGTTATTAGCGATTTCAAATGAAAAAAAGAAAAAAAAAAAAAAGGGCTCAAGCGCAACTTTCTTACCTTTTCTCAACTTCACATTACTCCCCCTTTCCCATCATCATCTCAAATCTCTTCCCTTCTCCATGCATTCCCCCACCACCGGCAGCCTCTCCTACCCAGCCTAAAGAAAAACACCACGAAAAATACCAAAACTCAATCTCATTCCCTTATAGGTACACATCTCCCCCTAGCATTAGCGGGGGTAAGCAAAAGAAATAACATATATAATAAAACCATGAGCAAAAACTAAAGTACATATGATGCAAGACACAAAAAAAAAAAAAAAAAAAAAAAAAAAAAAAAACTAATCCCAAACTTCAGTACATACCGTATCGTAACATCAATCACCACAATCCAGCGTATCGTAACACCTTAACCCCAATCCCGGGGCCACCAACAACCCAGCACCTTGTGCAATAAAAAAACGTCAACAGCAAGAGAAAAAAAAGAAAGAAAAGAATGAAAGAAAAGAATGAAAGAAAAGAATGAAAGAATGAAAGCCCGGGGTCGAGAAAAATATCAAAACCCAATCTCATTGCCATCCTACGTACACGCCTCCCTCCTTGCAT
>JABYPW010001435.1:0-15362 GCA_016880775.1 Phymatotrichopsis omnivora
TCGAAAAACAAAAGCGCAAACCGTCCGGATTCACTCAAAAAAGGAAAGAAAGAAAAAGAAAAGAAAAGAATGCCCGTAACACCCCAACTTCACGAAAGAGTTCAAAGCAAGCCCAAGTCGTAATCAGCCCTTTTTGTTTTTAAAGATATTGACAAATCCAGGACAAATTGATTATCCTCTTCTTCTCCCACTTCCTAGTCGCATTAATCCGTCGACCCCTGCGTAGCCTCCGCGGCCTCATCACCCTTAGGAGCCTTCTCCTTCTTAGACTTCTTATCCCCCTTCTTCCTCAGGCTGAGCAGCTTCTTCTTAAGCTTCTCAGCAAGACCTTGATGGACCTTTGACTTCGGAGCGGCAGCGGGAACAGCATTGCCCTCGCCACCTCGCTGTGAGATCCAGAGGTCAGTTTTTTGTCGGTGGATAATACCAGGTATAGGTTGATATGAACATACACCGGAGTGGTAGGCCTCGTCTGCGTGAGGCTCGACCTTTGCCACCTCTGGGACGATGTCATCGTCGTTCCCAGTGTTCTCGGGCTTCTGCTGGGGCGAGCCGATGTTGCCAACTCCTCCTCGCTGAAGAACAATGCAGCCGTTAGATTGGTCGTTTGAGAAGGGCATGAGAGATGCTCAAGGTGGAGACTTACGCCAGAGGAGTAGGCGATGCCGGAGGCAGTAGGGTCTCCCTCACGGTGGATGCTGCCGTCGGTGTACTCGGTGGAGTCGGGTCCAATGTTACCCTGGCCTGGATGTTGGAGTTTATGTCAGATGGCTGAGGACGAAGTTATAGGGGAGCGGCGGAAGAGAGCTCGTTGGGATAGCAGAGCTGCGGCAACACCGCGAAGCGGGAAGTGAAGAATATACGCACCACCACGACCGTGAGAGACGTTAGCATCGGTAGACATGATGGAGTGTAAGTTTGCGCGAGCTCTGTTTGCTGGATTGGTTGTTAGGTTGCAAGTGGAAGGAATTGGGTGACTCGGGTGGTGAAGTCGAAAGAAGGTTTTCTTGGACCCGGGCGGCTGCAGGCAGGGCGTGTGTGATGCAGAGAAAGCGAGGTAGGGGAGGGAAGGGGGAAGAAGGAACAGGAACGAAAGTTGAGCAGCAATAAAAGGACAGAGTTGGACCGCCGCGAGGATCCCCAAAACGCCGCTGTTTCTCGGTGGCCTGCTGGGGGAAATGATTCCCGGAAGAGCTCTCGCCTCGCTGCGCACTCAAACCCCCCCTTCCCTTCCCCTTTCCACAGCAATTCGATGCCGGAGGGGGGAAAGGAAAGGTACTCGGCGGCGCACTGGCACAGGCACCACGCTACGCGTTGCGCCACAAAGCGCTCCATGTTCCCGTTTGTTGTGCGAATTCTATGTTTTCTTCTTCGTAAACATCCGAAAGCGCATCGTCTCAACGAAGAAGGCAACGGGAGAACCCTATATGATACATCCGTGGTGAAAAGTCCCTTGGCACAATCCACCCAGGCTTTGCATCAAGTTGCCAGCGGGCCCTCTTCCCTTGCTACATAGCCCGTTCGGAGATGCGGTCTTCTATGGTGTTTGTGCGTCGCGTACCTGTTCGTGCGTCGCGTACCTGTTCGCATAGCTTGCAGCGGGTATGTAACACCTCTGCACTGCTCCATCCCATCCCATACCATCCCATCCCGTTGGACCCCATCCATCGGTAATGAACGGCGAAAGAGAATGGCTTCCTGCGCGCGCAGCGAACAAAGTGACGCACACAGAGACCCTCTATGGCTCGATCGGGGCATCTGTTGCTGCAAAGGCACCTCAGCTCAACCTCTCTCGCCAAGCTATTCGGGAGTTTTGCAAGCTAAATAGATTTCATGCAGTGCTTATCTCGAGAGACCGGACTGATAACGTCGACCTAGTGAGATGCAACCGCCGCCTATGCAGAGGATGTGGGGGGGGACACATAACGGGTGTTTCTTGGCGGAAAAGTCCAAATTATATGTACATGTACATTGTACTCCATAATCAACCTGTATCAACGAAGGAGCCATAATTTGCCCTGGCTACTCGCTATTAATGTGGTCCTTCCAGGATCGCCCGCGATTTTCGAAACCTATTCCCTCAGCCATGGCAGGAGTTACTCTGCCGCGAAATTCAAAGAATTTTCTCACGCTTATCCGTGTTGTTTTGCTTGTGGTGTTGCGTTTCGCCACCCTTTCCTTTCCTTGAGAGAGAGTTCAAGGTTGCCACATATTTAGTGTTCCCCCCAACATAGGCAATGCCCAGGAAATCGTGGTTCCCATGACTGTTTGCGAGATGTCACGGTAAACGAAGGTTAAGCGAGAGATTGTCGCACGAAGTCTCTCGGCGAGACAATGCAACGTCCCTCAGTCGACCATTGTTGCATGATGGCATCTTCCCGCCAAGGAACGCGGGATACATTCGACCTTTCGCATCGCAAAAAATATCGGGTGGAGTTTACAGTCCATTACTCAATGGCGCTATGCGGATGTTGGAACACTCGTTCTGTTTCCATGATTGTTGCAGAAGCCACGTGTATATTAGTATGGTGATTTGCTTAAAAACCGGTGCATATGCTATGTATCCCGTCACTGCGCTGCCCGGATTTCTTGGGCATTAGCATTGCCGGTTCGGTTCAAAATGTTCAACATCGGTGACCTGTAAGTTTGCCGCTTGTGACTTTGCTCTTGCTTAACGCAAAGGTTGTTGGGGGTAAATTATATAATTTATATTAACGTGCGCTCTAGTTGAGTAGCACGTGAAATTAAACTAGCACCACCAATGCGCATGTACCAACCCTGAGCTTTCCATTCAGGCCTCAAAATTGCGTCGTCGTTCGGTATTGTACCGAAAAGCTGTTGAATAACCCCAGCCACAGCTCGCATAAGCAAGGACCGGGTACTTGTGCTGACATCAGATGCTCTCGCGAGCAAATGAGCACGTCGTTTCCAAAGAAAGCAAATATACCCTGATGGCTGATTTTCAACATTGCGTAATGCCGGCTTTTAGGCTATGTATTGGCCATTTCTTGCTTCTTTCTTTCTTTTAAAATGAGATCAAGAATTAGCTGCCGACGCGGAAGTCTGCTTATTCAAAGCCTGTTTGTGGAGTAAGCTGTTACGACGGATAATGCGCTACGACGTGATATACAAAACATGGATTTTTGTTTCTGTTTGCTTAGTCCCTCTATTACATTGATTAGTGGATACCACCTCACGCTGTCAGCTGGTATTGGTCTTTATGTTCGCGAATTCTACTTGCGATTTCTCCTCTGAATGTTGACTGAAAAATATTCTCTCGCCGATTCGTGCCCTCGGAAATGAGAAAGATATATAAACAAAATGAGAAAATTAGCAGAGTGAATTAAAATTAACGGACAATCTCTCGAGTACCGAGACCTCCCTTCTCGACAATATATATCAATTACCGGCAGTTTGGGGCTACGATGTATTCCGGCCTTCATATCCCAGCCGAAACTTTCTAGAACATTAATCAAATTTCCATGGCCACCAATCCTCAAAATCTATGCTCGAACGCCGTGCTCGACTAATACCGTAGTTACAACAATTGATAACCAAATCAATCTCCATAAATAAGACCTTTTTTTTTACCTGTTCCCGCGGGCTGGCCTGCATCTAGACGATGGCAAATTTCGGCTCCAGCCTTGATCTCCTGAAGATGTTCCACGGATCCTTCCATTCGGATGCATAACCCGACTCGTCGTATACCCGCCGTGTTCCGCGGATGGGGTCGTGCACGGCCTACCCGCTAATATAAACCCCCTGAATCGAATTTCCGCGTTCACGGAATTTCACCGATAGGACGCTACTAATTCCGCCAATGGCACTTTAGTGTAGATAATCCGCCTTCTGTATACTCCTGCTGCACGTGGAATAATATGCGATTTTGCCATTAATATTCGGCATTGCGGAAGGACAGGGTTGACCGTTGTTGCGGCTGAGATGAGAGATCTAAAGTAATGTTGTTGCTACATTGACGAAATTCTCGATGAAGATGAATGGTATCCCCGTTAAGGTTCCTCGTGCCGGATTCCGGTAGATTGGATACGGTCGAAAGCTCTTAATCTACACGTGCATGCATTAGGGCGCTTCACTTTTTTATGAGTGGACTGGCTGGCCGATTGCCTCTGATTTGTATTCAAAAATTGTTTAGAGGTACCAATATTAAACTTAGTTCAGAGCCTAGTTAAAGCTTCATAAACTTCACCATATATAACTAGAATCAGATTTCTCGCATGGTATACTTGATACCATAAGTTAACCTTGCTCTGGAGGCAATATTTAGCTTATGAGAGAATTGCCGGACGGGAAAAACCTCGGTGCCGTATTTTTGCGGCGCATCGGAAGTGCCGTTGTGGTTTTCTTCAAAGGGCTAGAAGCGTGTGAGCTTAGCCGTTGAAACACAGAACATTTCAACACTTTCATAAAAGCGCATTGGAACTTCATCCACGGATTTTCTAGATCAACCTCGGACGGTGAAAAATGGAAGAAATCATTACATTAGGTTAGGTATCTATATGATGGGTTCATATTCATAACTTAAGTAAAGCCACCGAAGTGCTCATCGATCACCCTTAGATCCGTTCCATGCAGGTACGCCCGGCGCAGCATGTTGTTACAGTATTCATCACACGTTATCACTCGCCCACAGGCTGCCCTGTAGAAAACGCCTGTTAGACAGCATCCAACTGTATCACATACCAAAATAATCTACATTGTGAGTAAAGCGTAGCACTTCAACATCACGAGAGGTAGAGCGCATCCATGCTTCAGTAAACAAAACCGATTCAGACCCGTAAAAACATCACTCGATACGAAGCATCATCGAAAAACCAGCACGCGAAAGAGAGTTTGTATTCTCTCGAGATAAAAATATATATATTTACTTTTACGCTCGCCGGGTGGAAAACAATGCTTCGTAACCTTATTTCATGCAAACAATTGCATCAGGTCTGTGGCCAGATTTTTACATCTTTCCCATTCTTGAAGTTTTCCTTGTGACTTTTAGCAGGCACCCGTCGCACAAACACGTGCAGCAATCAGCACCGCGCTGATACACTTTGCAGCGATATATCCTGCTTTGTGGATTCCCTCCATACACTACTATGTGGACGGGGCATATATATACTCAATGAAGAGCCAGTACATAGTCGCACATTGTAGGAGCGTCAGGTTCACTCGCTAAGCGCCGTCAGGGTAACCTTCACACGGCCTGCAGCGATATATCCCACCCTTCGATCCTTCTTCAGCTCTGCACGTTTTTATATGTCAAGGTAGGATGCCGGGGTCGCACCACACCTCAGGAGAGTATAACTGCCGGTATCTACCCTCAACTCCAGCTCTCATTGCGGAAAACTTCCTAGCTTTGCTACAAATCCACAGACATAGATAGTGTGTAGTAACTGTTCTTTTCAGTTTAATCACTGAAACGGTTCCAATGGAGCTCTTCGCTTCTTTACGGGGTTTGGGTGACTACTTCTACATCTGCACAGACAAGCTTTTTACCGTGTACTCTGTATTACACTACTTCTGAGGAACGCAACCTTTTTTTAGATGGGCTTCATTTCATTGTTTTGCTGAACACCGTGTGAGTTGATAATTGAATAATAATAAATCATATTTCTTTTCATTTGCGAGAAGCTAGAGTATACCCGAATGCGATTTCCCCCTCACTTTTTTTTTTTTTTTTTTTTTTAGAAGCTGTTGCCCGAGCTGGGAAAAGCGAAGGGTGAAGCTCACACGCATGAAATATTTATTTGGAACTGTGGGTTGAGATCGATCTGATAAAGGTCATCACCTAGGTGCAAATCAGTCCAGAAGAATTTAGAAGCAATGCGTCGCTATCCACAGAACCTAAGTGATGTCCAAGTAACTGCTAACCTTATCACGAGAACTCACTCGATAGCTTGACCAGCGTTCCCCCCAGTGCTGCCACGCCGCCATCAAGTTTCTAATTTGTACATAGTATTAGCTATATAATCAGAAACACAATAGATCCATATGCAGCTGCTACAGAATTCCTTATCATGTCCCGGAGGTCTATAAATTCCTCGACTACACGTAACCACACCTCTGCTAGTTACATCCCACTTACAAATACATGTACAACTAGGCGTTGGCCTCCCGAAGGCACTTACCTATAAACTCTCTACTTTGCTAAGCCATTGCTGTAAAACCACGTGCTGCAATACATATATACATATATATATATTAAACAAAAACCCTTCTTTGTAACTTTTTTTTTTTTAAAAAAAAAGGAAAAACAAAAAAAAAAAACTTCAATAGGCGACTTCTCGTAGTGGTTTAGAATTCCCAAAATGGAGAAAGGTATAAAATCCTTGGAAACATCCCAACCTGTAATGTATTATTTTCCAGATCCCCAAATAATTTTACTATATTTCAACCTATAAAAAAGAAGATAGTACAGTGGTTTTGATGAGATTTTTCCGGGTTTCTGAACCGTGGCACGAGATATTAGCCAGTATCACGTCTTACGAAGTGCTTTGCGAATTTCCATTGATTTTGTCATTGGTATTTGTTCCTTGCAACGATGGAACAACAGCGGAACACCTTCAATGGCGTTTTACTAAAACGAAATTTTGGCTCGGTTTGATGTTTCAAGAAGCCCTTTTTTTTTTTGTACCGTTTGGCTAAGGTGTTACCCCGGTTATTTAGAAATTACAAAATTTTCGAAATTCTGGAGACCCCGCACCGGGGCTCCCATGCCAGATTCATTCATCTGGCAGGCTTCGGTTTTTCTAAGTTTCACTCCAGCAATTAGAAAAATTAGTCTTGGATGTTCTAAACGCTACCGGAAATAATCCAATAACGTCATTTGCGATACCTAAAGCTGCTAAATGCGGGGGTAAAAGCACCCAGAGGCGTTTAGTGCCCTACAATAAAACTGTTGTATCTGCTCACAGTGGCATCACCTGCGGATTTCCAAATATGTTACAATAAAAATTACTGCGCTCTTCACCTTTTCTTTTTTTTTTTTTTTTTAAAAAAAAAACCTCTCGGTTTTGTGTAATATCTTGAGCTCATCTAGTCGTTTGTCGGTAATTTCGCCATTTTCGTTAATCCTTAATTATTAACTTATGCCATTAGGAAATCTTGAATAGGGCCAGGAATGTTGCACAAAAAGAAAAAAAAAAAAAAATATTATTCGTTAAGAAGAGCTTAAAATTCATAAATAAAATCGAATTCCACGGGAATACAATAAATTGAAGCAGAAAAGAGGGAGCGGTTATTTAAAAAAGCATTTGTATCGAATAAGCCTCTGCCGAACTACGCCATGCTTGCTTCGATTGTCTTATTCCGGAGTGAGCGGTTTCAGGCAAAAATTAGATTTTCGGAGCTATTTGTGTGGCTGAATTTTCCCGCCAATCCAAACTATTATCGAGGTAAATTTGGGTGTTCATTCCGACGACAAAGCGCTGCATTTTTTTTGAAACGTCATTTATTTTTCAGCGGACTTGTTCACTTTTGAGTATGGAAGGGGGCGGCATTAGGAAGGGCCTGCGACCGAATATAGTATTGTAAAGCGAGGCCCTAGTGCATAACTCGCTCAGTTGAAGGGCCTACGCTTCTGAAGCGAGTCCCAATATATATCTCACAGCTTCTTGGCGTTAAATGCTAGTATTGCACATGGAAATTGGCACTCAGCATTGCAGTTCTCCATACTGGATACCCGGAACCTGTGTATTTTTCCAACATTTCCTTATTGTGTGACTGAGGTTTCTTCACCGCTTTGCGTTTATGCACAACATAACACTTGTAGAGTAGCACTTTAACATCACATATAGATGGATTCCGGATTCATGCAGGACATATTTCACCGTCTTATGATACTACAGGTTAAAATTGCATGCGACAAGACATAAGAAGCTAAATGAACTTCCCTTCTCGATTGAAAAGGCTACATACTGCTTTTTTCACTGTGGTCGCTTGTGAATCGAACACTCTGTATATCAAAGTTAATTTCACACCTTAAACCAAAGGTAAATATCTCGGATGTAGTATACATACACTAATTTTCTCATTCCGTGCAATGCAGATTATGCGGGTTCTCGGAACTCGTTTATAATTCTGAAACATTCTTAGTCAATCAATTGAGAAACAACTACTGGATTTCACTGGTAATATTTACTCCACTATTTGTCGATTTTACGGTGCGGAGGTTGTCTCCTTAATTTTATATTCCTGGTGCAACCGTTCCAACCCTAGCATATAGCCCTGACCCCGAAACTTATACAGTTATGGCTTCTCACCCACCGGAAATCGAAGAAGTATTCTAACTGTTGAAAAATCGACAGAGGATATTGATCCCATACTTTTCATAAATCAAGTTCAATAATTGGTAATTCTGGAGTTATTTCTGTCACCGCGATTAACTATATAATGTGATGTCCAATGTTTTATCGATATTTCTACCCGGAAATCCATTTGCGTCGATTTTGTTAGCAGGCTATGAAGGAGCACTTGAAGTGCTGACTAATACATGATACATCTTCACAACTCTGCGCGTTCACAGACCTTTTATATTCCCCTAGACTGCGTGCCAAAATAAATTTTTTTGGGATTCCCGTCATCGACAGCTGGGATAAAGTTTCGTTAGACAAGATGTTAATCCAGTCAGTAAGAGTTGTTGAGTTCATGGACTTCATCCAAATCTGTACATTACCTATTCGATAGCCTTGACTCTCCAACGATACAAAAAATGATATTTCATTACATTGCGCAAGAAAAACGTTCGAGTTACTTGTATCGGGACGTATTTGAATGTCATGTGGTAACAGTTTGGGGCAATTCCTAAACGATTTTTTTTTTTAAAAGTCCGCGGCTGTATAGCATAAAATAACGATTTGGGGTATTAGATTTAAATCGTAAGGTAGCACCAGAGACTTAAGGACGTAACAGCCTTGATTCAGAACATAATTGTAGTGTAGCTGTGAACTCTATTACCAGTCCCCTTCTCGATTCGTTTCGTCACGCAATATGTGCCATATGTTTTTGCTCTACTTTGTTTTATTTTTTAAGAAAAATAAATAAATGTCAATAGAAGATATGCCGGTAGAGTGCGCGATTTCTGATAATTACCGTAGTATGACTGTCCTCGGTTATGTTTTTTTTTTTTTTTTTTTTTTTTTTTTTGAAACATTCTGCGGGGTTCGGCTCAGCCGCACAACCCAGACACTTTTAGGTCAGTCAGAGTCTCAGAAATCAATGGTTGGGCTACATCACCATTTTATCCGGTTATACATACTACCATGTTCCGGAACATTTACATGATAAACCTCGGGGCTGAAATCCTGCCCACCCGTGAAAGGCCAAAAAAGTGACACAACGCAACACCAACCATGTCAATTGTTCGCGTAATTTTTCCTATAGACAAGGATTTGGACCTTTCATAATTAATTTTGTCTTTGATTCCATGACATCCCATATTACCGAATAGGGAAAAATATTGAGGACCGAAAATAAAATATCTGATGTTTTTCTTTTCTCTCTTTTTCTCTCCTTTTTTTTTTTTTTCACAAGGCAAATTCATTCTAGAAACTCGTCCCTACGGGATTCTATACTAATTAAAAAAACCAGTCAGAAACGGGGGAAAAACAAGTAAAGGAAGAAATATTGCTACATTCTCTACGCTCACCAAAAAGAAAAGAAAAGAAAAAGAGGGGAAATGAAAAAAGGGGAAAATGAAAAGAAAAGCGAAAAAAAATTCTCGCTTCATTTAACATCCTCCTCACTTGTCCACGGTACGTGTAACGAAGTGCGACAGGGTTTCGAGACTGTTATATCAGCTGAATGGTCTCAGTTTATCTTTGCTATCTTTATCTGCCAAAAGTAAGCTAGCTTTCGCGAGTTACGTTATCTATGCAACAGGAGCTCAGTATGCTCCCGACCTCGGTAAGGAGTTTACTACATTCCCAATCTCCGTCGACAGTTCGTTCGCTGATGCAATCCATTATAGTAAACATATTAACTCCATATGAATGATCACTAACATGGGTTGGAACAAAAATATTGTATAGGAGGTCTTGTAAGGCGAGCGCCTAGTGATGCGCCTGTGCACTGAAGAAACCGTATATAAATGGAGAAAGATAGTTGTCTCACTATACTTTTTTTTTTTTCGGCTTCTTTTTTCTTTTTTTCTTGCCTTTTCTTTCTTCCTCTTCCTCTTTTTCCCGATCTTTATTTCATTTCATTTCCATTCTTTCTTTTGTTTCATTTTTTTTCTTATTATTATTATTGTAATTATTATTATTATTTTCCTCCAAGCTCCCCGGTCCGCTTCGGAGACAAATCTTCCTCCCAGTTGGATGTAAAATCATGTAAAATCCTGTGAGTAAGGGTCAAAAAACACATGAACATACACCTGGATAAAGAAATCTTTAAAGAGATGAAAATAAAAGATAATTTTCCTGTTTATCTAATGTAGTTACTTGAGATGGCTGAAACTTGTAGGGGTATCGAATTAAGGTGGGTGAAATTAATAGCCGTATCACTGTGCTATCGTACCGATCTCCAATTCGCGGTGAGACTGAAACGCCAAAGTGAGCTGAGAAACAACAATTGTGCATATACCACTTGGGGAGGTGGTGATCTCAGCCACTGATCCAAAAAATAAAATCATTAATTGAAGAGATAAGAAACGAGTTGAAAATCGACAATCCATGTATGAATATTGAGGAAAGGATAATTTTAAGAAGTTATATTATCAATATTAATGCGAAACGTGTCATAAATAGATCTCAGCAGGGAGAATGAAAAATAGGAAATTTTGATAGTATGCACAGTGGGAAGCACTTGTAGCATAACTTCTGTCATAAACTTCATAGATTACGCTAAGCATTTTTAATCTTCTACCACAGATCCGTTACCGATGGGGCGAAACCAAATTGAGATTGTTCCCCGGAAACTAAAGTGATTAATCAGCTAAGCGAAGGTGGGGTGCTCGTGTATTAGTACCGATCTTGGGTTCCCTGCACCCACGCAAACCATTTTACTACATGAGTCAAATGGTGAGAAAATTTTCTGTGCGCAACCCCACAGAGCCTCAAAGAAAAGCAACTTTTTATACTTGTCCTTAATGCACAGCCTTAGCCTACATAAAACAAGGTTAGCGCTCAAATACCGCTGGGGGAAAACTAGGGTGAAGTAAAGTAGAGTAATGTAGAGTACTTTATCAATCACCGATCGCCAGTTGCACCGCATGAGAAACCGCAGCGAACAGCGGCACAGCCAATAAAATTTCAAATAACGATGCCTCCCCGAATATTGGGGATCGATTCAAGCAGCGCCAGCGCTAGTATGTACTCATAGCCTCAAACGTAGCACAGCATAACCATCACCCCCAAAATACAGTTCAGTTATTTATTTGTATAAGTTATTCGGAGGTTTCTTTATTTCGTTACTATCTATTGATTTATTTTTTTATCCCCCCCCCCCTCCCGGACGGTAAACACTTGTTTTTCTCCCGCCTGGTAAACCCATACTGATTTCCGGAATCACAATGTTCGAACAAGTTATTTCCCTACCTTTGGCTCATGCTGAATGGCGGCAAAGACTTCTCACCCTTCCTGACAAGGCTCAGATAACTATCAATGAATTTGAGATTATTGGCCTCTTGTAG
This sequence comes from Phymatotrichopsis omnivora, assembly GCA_016880775.1. NCBI lineage: Eukaryota > Fungi > Ascomycota > Pezizomycetes > Pezizales > Rhizinaceae > Phymatotrichopsis > Phymatotrichopsis omnivora. The sequence continues at coordinate 11,639 of JABYPW010001435.1, forward strand.
ATTACTGGCGGTGTGGACGTTCAGGTGCGGAGACCTTTAGCCCATGTAAAATTAAGGGTCAACTTCACGCACATTTGTACGCATGGTGGAAGAACCCGCGTGCCTGTAAAAGGCAATTCTCAAGTATTGGAAAACTGGATGGAATAGTCGACACGGGTGATAGAGCTGGTGAATTGGATTGAGGCAAGGAAGGTTGTAGAGGGCTGCCATTCATGGGAATTGTAAGTCTGTATAGCAGTGTGCACAGAAATATATATAATATAAGAAATACATGAATTATTGTAGTATGTCGAAGCTTATGGCTTTTTGTGCTCACCATGAGTGTGGAAGTGTAATAGTGTAGATGTCGCCTACGAGATTATTTTCGGGCCGTAAGCAGTGGTATACTTCTTTCTCTAGCTATAAACAGAATCTACGAGAGGCAAATAACTCTCAAATGTTTTAGAAGTCATCCGAACATTGAAAGAAACAGTGGAACGTCATTGCTGACATTCAGCAATGACCAAAGGAAGGGAAGTGCCACGCGGTTTACCAAGCAGTGGGGGGGGAGAGGCATAGCGGCGTAAAAATGAAACCTCTGAACAGCTTAAGCAAATAAATAAACGAGGTAATGTTGGGGATTATGGTGGTGTCGGTTATATTGTGCTATGTATGAGCGCAAAAGTGTACTAGCGCGGCATCTGTCGAATCGATCCCCAATATTGCTGAACAGTGCAATCGCGCAGAGATAGTTCTGCACCCGGGCGCCACGATACACAAAAGAAATCGGGGTAAGAAGCAAAAACAGCAATCGCTATGGATTGTACATGTACATGTACCATCATGTCGTGTGAGAAGGTTACTAATCATTGATAGAGGAAAGCAGAAAAATTATTTTTACTGGTATAAACCTTTACCGCAGGAGGTGATAAGATGTCGCAATACATAAATTTTCCTTAGTTAATTTTACAAGCTTCAACATCGTGGCACTGATACCGAAATGCATCCCGAAGGAGACACGTCCCGCGATAAGTGGGGACGTCCAATCGGATACCTGCCAAGCGAATTAATGGCGGCACGGAAAAGATTTCCCAAATAATCGCAAGGCTGCGAATAATGCCTGGGCACCTACCGGGTGACGGGTCGTGGGGACTGAAAATGAGCATAAGAGAACGGTTATGAATTTGCCGTTCATCTGTTTCCTATTTTCATTCCCGACAATCTTTCTTCAACAAGCTGCCATCTTTATTTATTTTGCACTTTCATATATCTATCTATACAGATATATATATTATCTAACTCTGAATATACCAAAAAAAAAAAAAAAAAAAAAAAAAAAACTTGCGGTATGGATAGCGACCCGAGATCCGCTGTGAGCACTCAGTGTCTCCCAGTCCCAAAGGTTAAACGGTCGCATGAGCTTTTGCAACCCGCAAATACGGACCCTGCCCAGGCGGCTACTATGGATGATGATGCGCCAAAAAGCTTTGATGACCTTTCATTTTCTTGGGCAATGGAGTTCGGGATCGAAAAGGAAAAATTAGAAAAGCTGTGTACGTGGCTCTCTTTTCCATGCTGGTGCCCATTATTAAAAAAAATCATGGCTTTTAATTCTTCTTCGCCCTCCCTGGATCTGTATTTTATAATATAGTCAACTGACATCGCGGATGAGGTCTATAGTTAAGAGTCAAGAGCAGCTCCTAATGGAGACGGAATGGGCGAATGAAAACGAGCAATCCGCAAGAGAAAGCATTGCCATGGTGCTTGCAGATACAGCTAAAAAGAATTTTCTAGATTTTCTAAGCTCCCCCATCGATTCGAGTGCACCATTCGATGTGACTGTGCGGGACTTTACAACCATGGATTGTTCCAGTGTCTTATACTACAAAGTGATGAATCGTGATGATTTACTGAAGCTGCTTTCACGAAAGGTGAGGTTTTATTATTCTATTAATATGTTTCTATTGAAAAATGGATGGAGAAAATGAGCCTGGCTCTATCATGGCTGACATTTGAAATAGAGAAGTTTGGGAATGAAGCACGAGGCGGAGTACCTATTTAGTTCCGTGCGCAGTCTGGTAAGCCGGTTAAATGTTCTGATTCGAATCCATTATTTCCGTACTAAATTCATCCCCAGATCAAGAAAATATCCAAAGGTGTCAATGAGGATGGTGATCGGAAAAATCCTGCCCTTGGCCGCGAGGTGTCAGCTGCTCATTGAAATCCATTGTGAGTTGCATATTTACTGATGTGGGTCGTTTTGTAGCATAATTCGAAAAGTGACACCAGATACTGCCAGAATACTTTCCTCTTTCTTTAGTTATAATAAGGAAAATCTTGGGTGGCAGCCTGCCGAGTATTTCGCCGAAAGTATCGCCATAGCCTTGGATGCAGAGCCTATGTGCATGCAAGCATATGATGTTGGTATTTTTCTTACCACTGCTTACAACGAAATATAATTTTCAATATTAATTCGTATACTTTAATAGGATCAGTTGAATCATCAAATATACACATTTACAGCGGTTTTCTTTGAGCTCGTTCATGAAGGCGAGGAGAATAACCATTACCCTATTTACAATCCTCCAGGGGGCCGGCAATTTAGTTCAAAATGGAATTCGGGAAATAGCTTTCTCACCGGAGGTCAATCAAAGCTCAGAGTTCAGGAGAGGACCATATCCTTAGTTTTTCAGTCAATGAAGACTAGGGATGGTACGTATTGGACACTAATTTCGAATGGCTATTACGCGGATGAGAGAGCGGATGAGCCACCTCGTAATAATGGACGTGAGGAGCGAGGGTTTTCTGCACCCGAAGAGATATTCTTGGCTAAGTTGGCAAGAGTGATTGATTGGGTGGTTGACGATGGAATGACGGAGGTGCTGGAACATTTAATGAGTGAAATCGGCGATCCGGTATTTCACATCGAAATCTCCGAAAAGAAATGATGAAATGCTTTTGCTAACTCGAAATTAAGGCTAAAATGCTGTCATCGGAAGAAGAACTCGAAAAACATCTCTTCGATGACGAGCAATTTTCACTCTCAAGAAAGTCAAATTACGCGCTGCAGTGGCTCAGGATGATGTTGGCAAGAATTAGTAATTTGCTGGATGTTATCGAGGAATTTGAAGGAGCGCCGCTGGAGAGCTTAAGAAGGAACGCGCGAGATCACAGATGTCGAATGGGAAACGGAAAACAACTCAAACCACAATTGATTTCGGAAAGGATTTTTCAAATGAAAAAGGAAAGAGCTTTGAGGTTGCGGAAGAGAATTGATGCGAAATATGGGGAGATTAAGGATTTTGTGAGTATCCGATAGTTATTTATATTTTAACTAAATTTTCGATGTTTCGAAGAACTGACTCAAATCCAATAAGAGAGACGCTTTGGTAAATACTTCGGGGGTGCTATCTTCAAGGGCTGCTGTTACGGAGGTTAGATTCACTTAATTGTATCAGAACATGTAGTTTTTCGCTAACATGATTGTTAATTTTCAGGCTGAGCATATACGTGCACTTACATTACTGATGATTATCTTTCTCCCGATCACAACTGTAATTGTAAATATCCCTGTGGATTGCTCTCTTTCTTTTTTTTTTTTTTTTTTTTCTTTTTTCTGTTTTTTTCCTTCTTTCTTTTTTTTCGTATTTTTGTTTTTTTGGTTGATTATACATAATACGCTGGCAAGCCTAAATTGGAAAGCTATACTTAAAAAGTTCGCGAAGCGTAGTGGTAAATTGCATAC